>BCKZ01000014.1:0-50230 GCA_001600815.1 Alloascoidea hylecoeti | reverse complement strand
CTTACTGTAGAAGGTGGAAAATTAATTGGTATCAAGGTTGCTGAGAAAGCAGGTACTGCTTTACTAAAAAATGTGGTTACAAATACCACTGGTTCCGTGGCTGCAGCAAACTTAGGGAAAATTGTAAATAATATTGAAGACAAAAATAAAGAGAATCAAAAAGAAGAAGAAAATGAAAAAGGTGATGAAGAAAGTGATGATGATGGAGAAAATGTTGATCATAAAAATCATAATACTGATAAAGAAAATGTCTAGATCTTATGAATCTATATTTAAGATTAATAAATAATGTCGACAATATATCTCTTCAGCCTTTTATTATCGTAACTATGTCCTTTATATACAATCTATGGTTATAGTTTTCTTGTATTTGAATACTCCATTTTTTAATTTTATATCTAACATTTTATTCCTATTTTTAACATATATATAATTATAAATATAAATACAGTGGTATTACATTTTTTGCAATTTAGATCCAGTAGCCATTAAACAATATTCAATCTTGTCGAGTCATAACAATCGGAGTAGTTAACAAAGAGAGCCGTTCAAGCTTGCTATAAACTACTTATCGAGTGTAATTAAATTTTGCAATGAATCATATGAACCTGTTATCGCTACCTGCCTTATGGAATGGAATTGGAACCGCGGTAAAGCATTTGAAGTTTTAAAATGTGACAATGCTAAACCTCAATTTTTACTCAAAAAAGTAAAGAATTTTATCTCGTCAAAGATCGGACTATATTCTGAAATTTTGATAAATATAAGAATTGTGTAGCTATATTTATGGTTAGTTGGGATATATATTAAGTTATTTTAAATAAATTCTAAATATTGACATGCATATGCAGATCGTCATGATAAAGCTAGCATTGAGCATTGAGCATTGATAAAAGAAATTGTAGTGATGAAGATTCAGTTCCATTTAAACCCTCCAAATGAAAAACATGAAATAATAAAATACAAAATGAAAATAATCAGTTATTATTGATAGAACATTGCCTGCACACACGCCCTGGATAAAGTGGGATCAGAATATAGCTAGGTTCCTTAAAATTATAGTGGAGATTAATTACCAGTTAAAAAGATAGTTTGCGAGAAATAATTCATAAAGGAAAATCTTTTTCTCTAGGATATTAAGGGATATTCAAGAATTTCAAGTATTTAAAGTTTCCGTTTTCAATCTTATCGATTCACTTAAAACGATCCTTTCTAGTAGAGAAATCCTTTTTTCTTCTTCCCATTAATATTCCTTATGTCCCCAAACCCAACGACCTATGATGCTTAATCTCGGTTTTTTACTCACAAATAATACCCCAAAATATTGTTCTTATCCTCTATTTATTTGCATCTCATTGTATCATACCAGCCATTTTGATGCTTACCGCTTGTCAAGCGCCCATGAAGAGATATCATTTAGCTATCCAGATATTGATAGCTACCAATACTACCCGATGGTACCCGTTGGGTTACCCACGTTTATTAATTTTTCTTCTTCTTCTTCAAATTAATTCGTTCTCATTGGTTACTGTAAATTTTTTTAGAGTTTGATTTTTTAGAGTTGTGTCACAGAGTTGTGCTACATACTTGTATTCTTATGATTACCCATAATATATCGGTAATAATAGTACTATAATAGTAAATATTAGAATGTATATGGGCTAAATATTCTATTTTATGATTGATTACTTTCTATTTTCCAATCCGACTTTATCTTGTTCGTTTAACTTACAAAGTTTAGATGAGATACTTAATAGTCAAATGAAACCATGCAATCTAAGAGAGGTTAATCGGGTTGAGTGAATAAGCCCAAACATGGTAGAAACAGGTTCAAGAATCAATATGGTAGCAACAAGTTCAATAATGGTATTTAATCCTAGCGGGAGTTGTATCTACGCAGTGAAAATATTTTAAAGAGATCCATTTTATAATACATGTACATTTAAATTTGCTCATCACCTTCTTGATATAAATCATCACTCCTCTGACCCAATTAAATAAGGTATTTACTCTTTGTCTTAGTACCAAATAAAATATAAATATTATATTCCGAAATATAAAAACATTATACAAAAATGGTGCTTGGGATTGTTTTTTCATGTGCTGGATCTTATGTTGCAAACAAGATTTTGCCAGAGAAGAATGCTATTGTTGTTGCAGGGGTTGGAATGGTGATTGGTACGGCGCTGGAGCTTATAATCTGTCCACCAGCGGCTCTTCTTGATGGTGCACTTGCTGCTGGGGGAACTGTAGCAATAGCACAAGGAGGGAAATTGATAGGCAAATCTGCAAAGTCAGTTGCTAAAACTGTTGTGAAAAAGGGGATTAAAAAAGGTTCAAAAAAAGTTAAAAAGTCTTTACTGACTAACGAAGAGGTGAAATTAGTTGGAACAAAAAAAGCAACAGCGAAAGCAGGTACTGCTTTAATTAAAAAGGCAATTACTAATACTAGTACTACTGGTGCTATGGTATTATCACAGTTAGAAGATATTGATAATGATGATATTGATGATGTACATGAGAGTAAGAAAGAAGATTGGATCAGGAAAAAGCATTTCAAGAAGAAAGAAAATAGGAATAAAACAGAACGTATGAATAAAAAAGGGCATGACAATAAGGAAGAAAATGTGGATTATGATGAAAAACATAGGAATAAGAAAGCACATGGGAATAGCACAGAACATGAAAATAACACAGAACATGTTGAGAATGATGAACAACATAGAAATCAGAATGGCTATGAGAATAAGAAAGAAAATCATGATGATGATGAAGAACATGTTAATAATGATGAAGAACACAATAATTAGAAAGGAAATAAGAAAAAGAAAGAATATATTGATAATAAGAAAGGAAATGTCGATGATGACGCAGAAAAGGTTGATAATGGAAATTCCACGGTTATCAGCGGAACATAATTAAGGCTATAAACATTAGAAAAAGAATTGAAAGCAACTATGACTTTTTTTATACATTGTTGAAGGAGGAAAACTAATAGGGTACTAGTGAAAGCAATTCATAAGGAGTTGGTAAAAGATTACTTCTAATTATAATATGTTAATTAATACTTTTGATTCTTTGCCAGACACAATGAAAATGAAATCGAGGATAGGAAGATGGGAAAGAAAAATACTATACAGTTATATGATTATTATTCATATATTTCTCTTCAACGTTTTGTGATTATAAATATAGATCCGGTGTAGCTAGCTGTTAACTAAGCTATCTCAATTCTATTTACCTTATAATGTAATACGCATATTTATGCTACAGCTTTTCTGTATTTGAATATATATATTTCTATTTTTAACATTATATTTGTATAATTAAATTTCTTGAAATTGGGGACCTATAATCATTTAAGCACATACCAATTATGTTAACGTTATTAATGAGATAGTTATAATTCAGTTAATTAACTTAAATTTAAAGAATGAAATTGAATTCAGTATATAACCATTTGAACCCGTTATCGTACCATTATGGAATAGAATTAGAAGACGTAGTGGGAAAGGATAAGATGAAGTATTAAAATGTAACGATTGTATCGTTAACCGTAGCGATACAATGAAATCTGTTTTATACGTTATGAGAAATATCTTTTAAAAAATTCTATTTCATCAAAGGTCGAGCTATAAACTTATTCTAACGAAAAGTTAAATATTCCCAACAGTTCATAATTATAAGAATTGTGCTTCATTTTGAATTAATTCCAAATATTGACCAGTCCATGCATATGCAGATAATTACATTATAAGAAAGCCCGTAATTAACGGTTTATGATCCACAATATTCTTGATCAGTTATAGCCGAACCAATATTAATGCGAAAAAATTGTTCCATCTTTAATTGTAATCAACTTTATAGTTACTTAATATGGAAACTCGAGAATCAATACCTGGATATGTATACTAAATACGAAGCGATTGATGAATTTTTGAATTTTAAATTAAAAGTATTTGTTTTTGTGTTTAAATATACATGTTCGGTTAAGTTTAAATTGACTGTTAGAAATATTTCGTGCACTTTTGTTAATACTTGCATATGATTTTTTAATCAATGAAGCCCCATTAATGACCGATGATTATAGTCTGGATAATATACTTATATATAAGAAGAAAGGATTCCAACTTATAGAAGCGTCACATAGATTTAAATGTGATTCTTTGATTTCTTTTATCATGTGCTGGCTCTTTTATTTCGAGCGTTATAATGCCAGAAGATGAAGCTTCTGCTGTTGCAGGAGTCGGAATGGCGATTGGTACGGGGTTAGAGTATATATTCTGCCCGGGAGTAGCTTTTCTTGATGGTGCTGTTGAAAGCTCCATCGCGATAGCTAAAGGAGGGAAATTGGTAGGCATCAAAGCTGCGAAGTCAGTTGCCAAAAATGTTGTGAAAAAAGGAATTCTGAAGAGTGGGGCAATGCAAGTAGGAAAGTCTTTACTTACTGTTGAAGGAGGGAAATTGATTAGTGTAAAAGCAGCCGAGAAAGCAGGTTCTGGTATTTTTGAGAAGGTGTTTGCTAATGGTCTGGGTTCTCGGTTGTGAGAATGCTGGAATGATTACGATGAAAATGAGAGAGAAAAATATTCTGGAATATTGTGATTTTTGTTGTATTTTTGAAATATATAGAATGGATTTCTATAGATTTTCGGTTCTGCTTCAAATTTTTTGAATGATTATATTACTATTTTTGCATTAGTAAATTTATTTAATATTTCATTCTTTGCAATTGTGATCTATAAACCTTAAAGCCATTAAACCATATACAATTTACTAGAGCTATATTTTAACGGAAACCATAATAATTGGAGTGATCAATGAGGCCGTTTACTTTTGCTATTATTTACTTACTGAATGGAATTTATTGCATTTACACTTTTCATGCATAGCTTCCAAAATGGTGAAAAAATATTGGACAAGAAAGTTTCTGTTCCAGATGACGTTTTTGATGACGATATGTCATCTGCTTGGTCGGAGATGACTCCTATTGAGTCTGTTGTTGATAATGATTCCGCCGACCATAATGTTAATATATTGGGATTGCCCACTGAAATTACGAAATTAGAGGATATAGAGTCTTATGGGACCAAGTGGAGGATATAACATCAACAAAAACGTTATCTGGAACAGAAAATTCCCTGCTCAAATTTGCTTCACCATTCTGACCATGGAATTCATCGATGGATTTCATATTTGTAGTGCGAGAACTATTTTCTTCGGATCGGGGATGAAAGATGAAGATGAAAAGGTGGATTGCAAGTTTTACATCATAACCAAACGCGTTTTCTCATATAGTAGTTTTTCAATGAAACCAAAGTACAAGAAATCTAAATATGCATAGTACATACTTTTAATATTAATTACAACAGTCAATAATATGTGTTGAAAGCATTGTCAATTTATAGTGATAATGATATGATATAAATTAAAAAAAATAAATTGAATGATAAAATAAAGGATTTAGTTACAGAGAAAAATGAGGAAATTAAATCAAAGCGTTTATCATCATCAAAAGATGATTTAGAAGTTTCTGATTTAAATAAATCATTAGATGAATTGAATACTTCTCTTATGTCATCCATAGGTACCAATTCTTCAACTACAGTAACATCAAGTGAGGATCCTAAATTATCATGTTCTAAGGTATATTGAAGATGTATTAAAGGCTATGTAGAGTTATAAATGAGCGACAATATTAGTTCTTTTATATGAAAACAACTTAATACAAATTATGTTCAGTAAGAAGTAGAGTCATATAGTTAAGTGGGATAAATGAGTGTGGGTAACTGAAATGTGGGTTAGGAATATATAAAATGACTTTAGGTAAAATAATTGATAATAAAGTAATGTGATAGAGTCACTTAACATGAAATTCCCAATATGATATTCTAAAGAAAGAGAAGGAATCAATGGCCGAAAAGGAGGTTAAAAAAGAAAAAGAAGAAGAAGAAGAAGATGATGATGATGATGAAGAAGTGTGTGTGTGTTGTGAAGAAAAAGAAGAAAAGAGGAGGCGAATTCAACAACAAGCAAGTGAAATTGGAAATACTTTAGATTCTCAATTAAAAGCTTCTGGCAATGCAGTAATTGCTCCTTCGTTTGAAGAAAATGTTGAAAACAAGAATAAAATCTCACTGACTCTATTAATGGAAATAAAAGTGTCAAGCCAATAACTGATATTTACACATTTGAAACGATGAAGAATTTTGAAGAAGCTATAAAAATTCACCAAAACCCAATGTAAAAAGAAAGGTTCTACGGGCGCAAAAATCAATACTAAAACAACCATTAGAAGAACAACGACATCAAAAAATAGAGCCAATAGAACAAGTAAAACAACAAATAAAACAAACACAGGAAGAAAAAGAACAAGAACAAAAACAAGAACAAAAACAAGAACAAAAACAAGAACAAAAACTAGAACAAGTAGAACAACAAATAGAACAAGAAATACAGCGACAAGAACAACAACTACTACAACATCACTGCCAACAATAACGAGTAAAACAATTTTAACCAGAATCCTCATGATGATGAATTCAAAATTTAATTGTTTATTCTATGTCTTTGGATAGATTGCTTATGAAAGATTTTAATAATTCATTTAAACTGAGTTTATTTTTGTAATTATAATGTTTGAAAGTCTTTTTTGTGAAACATACAGTATTTTGCATAAATATCGACCACCTCTTAACTTAAATATTCGCCCACACGTTAAATTAATTATTAGACTACATGTTGTAATGATATTCGACCACATTTTCAGTTAAATAATGGGTCGCTTCATGGTAAAGATTTGACCGCTTTACACTTTAAATACACCACTCTTTGAATGAAATATTCTACCAGGTCATGCATTCGACCACTTCTTGAATTATGAATATCGCATTGAACGAATCATAAAGAACAGTACATATATTCAAATGTTGATAGGACTGAATGGCTAGTCAGACTAGGAACGTTAACACACGTGTGAGTAGGGAACAGAGTCTAATGGTAACCGTATAGCTGAGAACATGCGTAGAAACCAGCACTAGGATATCTCACTTTAACACAATCTGCTTCGCCAAACAAAAATATATCAAAGAAGATGAGCCGAAAAGATCAAAAGGATGGCGTAGCATTTGTTCCTTCTAGCAACAATCTAAAAGATCCTCGATTAACTAAGTATGACAATTCTATCTCATTTACACAAAATAATTCTGACGAAGATGATGAAGATAAAACAAATAATAATGCCAAACGTTTAGAAAATTATTCAGGACCTCAGAAATTTATAGATGAGATGGCTGGTCCTAATGACCATGATCCATTAGCACATAAAATGCAAGCAATAACGGAAAAAAGGAATAAAAGAGCCAAATATAGAAGAGAATTGTCTCCAGGTGAAGATGAAAAATCATATAAAGAGGTGATGGAGAGAAGGAATTTAGACCGTGAAGAACAAAGAGTTCTAAGTATTATTAATGAAAAACATAAAGAAGAAGTATTATCCGGTAATCAGGCATTGATTGAACAAGGGGATAAAACTCCACCTAGAAAAGTCGAAGAAGAGGACGAAGGAAAACCCTTATTATCAATCAAGGATGAATCCCAATCAACTATAACTTCTAACGATAAACCAACAAAAAAGCGCTCAAGGTGGGATTCTAAAACACCTTTAGAGATTAAAAAACCTGTAAAGAAGTCACGATGGGATTCTCAAGCACCACCTGAATTACCTACTCAACAACAACAGGTTAAAAAAAGGTCACGATGGGACCAAACACCTACAGTATTACCTGCTGCTCAAACTCAAGGAGCAGTTTCTGTTATTCAACCTGGTGCAACTGTAACAACTCAGGCACCACATGAAATTTTATCAGATGAATGGTTAAATAGTATATTACCTTCTGAAGGTTATATAATTGTTGATCCACCAACAGGATATATACCATTAACAGTTCCATCTGAACATATTGGGTTTCAAAATAATAACACAGAGTATTTTATACCACCAGCGGAAAGTAATCTAGCAGCATATGATGGCGTTTTACCAAAACTCCCCACAGATATCCCTGGAATTGGTGAATTACAATTTTTTAAGAAATCAGATGAAGTTCATTTTAGAAAACTTTTAACAAAAGCAAATGAAGATGATTTATCACTTGGACAATTAAAAGAACGAAAAATTTTAAGATTATTATTAAAGGTTAAAAATGGTACACCACAAGTCAGAAAGGGAGCTTTAAGATCACTTACTGATAATGCAAGATCATTTGGCGCTCAAGCATTATTTCAACCTATTTTAACATTATTAATGGAACCTGATTTAGATCCTCAAGAACGTCATTTAATTGCAAAAGTTGTTGATAGAGTTTTATATAAATTGGATGATTTAATTAGACCTTTCACTCATAAAATATTAGTTGTTATTGAACCATCTTTGGTTGATGAAGATCCTTATGCTAGAGCATCTGGTCGTGAAATTATATCAAATTTAACAAAAGCTGCTGGATTACCTCATATGATATCAACTTTAAGAGCAGATATTGATCATGCAGACGAAGGAGTTAGAAAAACAACTGCTAAAACTTTAGCGGTAGTTTCAAAAACATTAGGTATTGGCCCAATACTTCCTTTTTTAAGGGCAGTATGTGGATCTCGAAAAAGTTGGCAAGCAAGACATACTGGTTCAAATATCGTCAAACAAATAGCTATATTAATGGGATGTGCAGTTCTACCATATTTGAAATTCTTAGTAGATTGTATTGGCGCGGGTTTAACTGATGAACAATTAAAAGTTCGAACAATTACAGCTGAGGCATTATCATCATTAGCAGAAGCATCAGCACCATTTGGTATTGAATCATTTGAACCTGTTATAGCGCCTTTATGGAATGGAATTAGAAGACATCGTGGTAAAGCATTAGCTGAGTTTTTAAAATGTAATGGTTATATTATTCCTTTAACAGATGCTGAAGATGCAAATACATTAACAAAACAAATGATGCCTATTTTATTAAGAGAATTTAATTCACCAGATGATGATATGAGAAATGTTGTTTTAAAAGTTTTAATTAATTGTTCGGCAACTGATGGTGTTAAACCTCAATTTTTAAGAGAAGAAGCAATTCCTCCATTTTTTGAAAATTTTTGGCAAGTTAAGGTTGCTTTAAATCGTTTCAAAGATAGAAATTATATTTTAAGAGAGACTTATAATTTAGTTATTGAAGCTATGGTTGTTATTGGTACGAAAGTTGGAGCTTCTGAAATAATTGATCGTACAATTGATTCATTAAATGATCGAGATAATGAGCTTTTTAGAAGAATGGGAGTTGAAGCAGTTGAAAAAGTGGTAGCAGCTTTAGGAACTACTGAGTTATCAGATAGATTGGTTGAAAGATTAGTGGATGGTTTAATGTATTGTATTAAGAATCAAACTACAGAAGATATGGTTGTGTTAAATGGTGTTGGAACGGTTATAAATTCCTTGGCTGAACGAACCCAACCATACTTGAAATCAATAGCCAGTGTTATTCTTTCGAGATTGAATCATAAAGAACCTGCTGTAAGACAACAAGCCGCCGATTTAACTGCTCGAATTGCAATTGTTATGAGAAAATGTAATGAAGATGAATTAATGAGCACCTTAGGTTTAGTTCTTTATGAATATCTTGGTGAAGAATATCCAGACGTATTAGGTTCAATTATTGGAGCACTCAGAGCTATCGTAACAGTTGTTGGTATAGATTCAATGAAACCAGATATTGGAGAACTACTCCCTCGATTAACGCCGATTTTACGAAATCGAAATGAAAAAGTTCAAGAAAATACAATCGATCTTGTTGGTAGAATAGCTGATCGTGCTGCTGATAGAGTTCACCCAAAGGAATGGAAACGTATATCTTTCAGTTTATTAGAAATGCTTAAATCTCCAAAGAAAGGAATCAGAAGAGCAGCAAATAATACATTTGGTTATATAGCAAAAGCTATTGGACCTCAAGAAGTTCTTGTTACATTACTTGATAACCTCCGTGTTCAGGAAAGACAATTACGTGTATGTACTGCAGTTGCAATTGGTATTGTTGCAGAAACTTGTTCTCCTTTTACTGTTTTACCAGCTTTAATGAATGAATATAGAACACCTGAAATGAATATTCAAAATGGTGTTTTAAAATCAATGAGTTTTATGTTTGAATATATTGGAGAAATGGCTAAAGATTATGTTTATGCAGTAACACCATTACTTGAAGATGCATTAACAGATCGAGACCAAGTTCATAGACAAACAGCTGCTAGTGTTGTTAAACACATGGCATTAGGATGTGTTGGATTAGGATGTGAAGATGTTTTTATTCATTTTTTAAATTTATTAATGCCTAATATTTATGAAACTTCACCTCATGTAATTGAAAGAATAATGGATGGTATTGATGGTGTTAGAAATGCTGTTGGGCCTGGTATTGTATTAAATTATATTTGGGCAGGATTATTTCATCCTGCTAGAAAAGTTAGAGAACCATATTGGAAAATATATAATTCTGCTTATATTCAAAATTGTGATTCAATGGTTCCTTATTATCCAGAATTTGAAGAAGATGAATATAAAATTGAAGAAATGGATTTTTGGATATAATTTATAAAGTTTATTCATAGCTAATGTCGTTGTATAAATTGTATAATAACTTACATAGCTACATAGTATAATTGTAATTGAACTACGAGTATAATTCATTGAAAACCATGATTCATAATAATATTGTTAATAGTGCAAAAGTTGTCTCCTAAATAATGGGACTTAATTGTTCTATAAAAAACTGGAACAGTTGAAAATGTGTTAGAAACTATAGAGTTACTAAATAATTAATCAATATTGATTGATTAGTTTATAATCCATGTATAAGGTTATATTCAATTATTATGTATCGAAATCAAACCAGAAGGTGTTGTATTAAATGGTGCTGAAAGCTATAGCTCGAAATCACGACCATAATCATAAGTATATCAAGATGCAAATGTATTAAAATTACAAGAGTAACAGAGCGCATATAAGAAACATCCTACACCAAATATTGTAGAATGAGTTCTATTTTATTAGCATATAGCAAGCTGGAATTCAATTTATCAGCCAATTTTGGAACTCATCTTTGTTTAGATCTCCCTTTATTTGTCGATTTATCCTCTGAATGTTTTTCAGTTTTTGAATGTTTATCACCATTAGCATTTAAATTAATTTTATCTTTATTTTGTTTTTGATGACTTCTTTTCGATTTCCCAGTATCAAATAATGGTTTACAATCTGAACAATACCAAGTTTTTGTACTTGGTAATCTATCTAATCCAACACATTTTATATGAAACCAACCATATTTGCAATTATCATTATCACAACCAATCATTTTACCGTAATAAATGTCATTACAGTAACAATAACGTGGTTCATCGTCTTTATCTGCTTTGGAATTTGTTTTGGTTGTTAATTTATTTGATGATTTTTTGATGTCTTGACTTTTCCTTTTTGTTGTAGATTTAAGTTTTGATTTTATTTCAGTTGATGGGTTCTCTGTTAGAGGTTTCTTAATATTCTTTTCTATAATGGGTTGTGATATTTTTGCTTCATGTGGAGTTTCTTGTACTTGAGATTGTGTTTCTTGAGAATTATCCTGCAATCTCCTTCGTTTCCTTCTTCTTTCACCAATTGTTAGTTTGTCATCATTGTCGATATTTTTCTCTTTCTCCTTTTCCTTTTCCTTCTCCTTTTCCTTCTCATTTTCCTTCTCATTTTCCTTCTCCTGTTCCTTTTCTTTTTCCTTTTCATCTTCTGTTTCCTTTTCCTTTTCGATGTTAGCAGGTGTATTCGTGACAATTATTTCTTTTTCTTTTTCTTTTTCTTTTTCTATTGAGTTATCCAAATTAAGATTTAAATTAAGATTAAAATCTTTATTAATATCAAATTTGTCATTATCAATCATTTTTTTACAATAAATTCCAGACATTAAATTTTTAATATCATTTTGTAATGATAATATTTGATTATCTAATTTTGAAATTAAAGATTTTGATTCAAATGATGAATTTAATCTATATTTATATAATAAATTAAATGATTTTTTTAATTTATCACGTTGATTTAAATATTCTGATGACGATGATTGTAATGATGAATTTTTTAATTCATTTTGTAATGAAAGTGCTGCTTCTTGTAATGATATTGATTCTTTTACACAATAAGTATCTAGTGATTTCATTAGAGATAAAGATCTGATTATATCACATTGTAAGTGATCAGTGACTATAGATATAAGTTATGTTAGTTAAAAATCGGTCCATTATAAAATAGAGAAACACTTACTTCCTAAAAAAGTATCCGGCAAGGAATTTGAAGACATCGTTTAAACATGAAGATGTTATAATAATAATTAGTAAACAAGAAGTATTATTTGGATGTATGGATGTTAGTTTGAAATTTCGCATCCTAGTAGTATGAAGTAGTTGGCTGCAGCGGAATATTAAATAATTGGTGCAGAAAGCAAGCACATATGCAGCCTGTATCATATTCAAATTCTTTAAAAGAGGGAGCAACTAAAAATATGCATACATTTATAATCGCACCTCGGTTTATTTTAAATTTCAAAACCCCGTCCGGCCACATAATGACCTTGCAGGTTTGGATATATATAATATCTAAATCTCTTTTTTTTTTTTCATTCTTGTTTTGAATTCTGATATTTGATTGTTTAGTCTCAAATATAAAGATAGAGAGGAGCAATTACAAATTCAACATGTCCTCAACACAAGAATTATCACCTTTTACAAAGGCAACGGCTGGATCATTAGCATCTGTTATTGCCAATTTCTTAGTTTATCCACTTGATTTAATAAAAACGAGAATTCAATTGCAACCAACTCCAACAAAAGCACAATTAGAATCTTTAGATTCGGATGAAGTATATAAAAGTGTCAATGATGCTTTTTTTAAAATCTATAAAGAAGAAGGTATTAGTGGGTTATATAGTGGGGTATGGTCATCTTTGGTTGGCACTGGTTCAACCAACTTCGCTTATTTTTGGTGGTATAGTGTAGTCCGAACAATTCATTCAAAGCATGCACCTTCAAATAATGAAAACAGTACTTTTATTGAATTATTGCTGGGGGCTGTAGCAGGCGCCTTAGCTCAATTATTTACTATACCTGTTAGTGTTATCACAACGAAGCAACAAACTTCACATTCACATCCATCTTTTTTATTAACTGCAAAGGAAATTTTGAAAACTGATGGTGCAAAAGGATTTTGGAGGGGTTTAAGATGTGCTTTGGTTTTAGTTGTTAATCCTTCGATAACATATGGTGCTTATGAAAGATTTAAATCAATTTATATTCAAAGAACTGGGAAGAAGAGTTTAAATTCAGCTGAAAACTTCATATTAGGTGCTTTAAGTAAAAGTGCTGCAACGGTTGTTTCCCAGCCATTAATTGTATCAAAAGTTATGGTACAAGCAAAAACTGTACCATCTTCTTCAAATGATATCATTAATGAATCAAAAGAAGGAATTTTAAAAAAACCAATAGCTCCAAAAGAATTCAATTCATTTACACAATCATTAATTTATCTTTATAAATCTGAAGGTTATGATGGATTATTTAAAGGTCTTATTCCACAATTAGTTAAAGGAATTTTGGTTCAAGGATTACTTTTTATGTTTAAAGATCAAGTAGAAGGTGGTTTAATTAAATTTTTATTATGGTTTGTTGGAATAAAGAATAATATAATAGGTAGAAGAAATAAAGGAAGTTCAGTTCGAGTTGAAAAGGCTTAAGCTGAAACGGATATATAAATATATAATACTATAATTCATACATCTTATATTATAAACAAATAGAATGGTTAATGCTTAGCCATAAGTTGTTATCGGTGAAACTTCACACTATTAAAGTTTACAATCATTCACATGATTATGATGCAAGTCCATTTGTTTCTCCTCTCAGATATGATTTAACAGCAGGGCCCCAGACTGCGCTTCTTTTATAAACCTGTAAAACCGGTGGTAATCCATCTATAGCTTGAATAAGTTCGGGTGCTCTAGGTTCCTCGCGTATCTTTGAAAGAGGGGTTAAGTATGTTCTAATTGTAAACAATAAGGCCTTTGTCTTTGGTAATCTTGTCAAGATTTGTCTTTCAACTCTCATAAAAACTTTATCGAAATCCATGGTTTCTGGGTCGAGAACCTCCCCTAGTTCACTTTCATCACTGGCATGGTTTAAAGCAGGCGCAAATAATTGAGTATGAGGTTGAATACTCCAATTTTGTCTTATAACCATTTGGTTTACCTTTAATCTTTTAAAAAATCTATCCATACTAAGTTCTAGTTTCTCTGAGTACATAGGAACAGGACCATGAATATCTTTTAATGTAAGATCAACTTTCTCAGCAGGATCAAAACCAGATGGGAAAGCAAATGAACCACCTTTTAAAATGTATGAATCTTTTTTTTCATCAAATATCATTATTAAATAATCTTCTTCAAAATTTTTAGCTAAAATTAAATTTAAAGAATCTGGTGTTAATTTTGAAGGATCTTTTGGTATTAACTCATTTTTAATTTTATTTCTAATCATTGAATTATCATTAATATCATATTCAAAATACATTGGATATCTTTTTATCATAAATTCAAACATTTTAATATATGTTTCATGTAATGCTTCTAACGCTTCAGGTTTAAATAACATTGTATTATTTGGATTTTCAAGAACAATTTTTTCACGTAGATTTGTAATTTCATTATATGTTTTTTCGATTAATAACCATTCGTTTGGTGGTGAAGTTTTAATACCCATTGTCATTTTATAAGGACCATTTTTAAATGGACGATAAGGAATAGGTTCTTCTTCTTTAAAATCAAATGATGGATTGACTGGTGTTATCACTGGATCTTCTAAATCATCATTGTGAAGTATTCCTTTTTTGATTGTCTTTGAATTTAGATTAACTTGCGGGGAAAGTAGAGGCTTCAAAACCGAAGCAGCAGCCATATATATAATTATGAAAACTGGAAACACCAACAATGGCAATAGTGAAGTTGATGGCAGTTCCTGTTTTAAAGCACCGGCTGCTTCATAGTGAGAAGCAGAATCCTTCATGATAATGCAACTTTATAGCTGTGATAAATTATAATGGATACATCTTTATAGTTTATATTAGCCCATTTTTTATTATGTAACCGTTATCTATGCACATCCCAGTAATCACACGGTATTAACTACCGGATTGAGAGAGTCTTGATAACAGAGATAATTGGAAATCGATATCGATCATGATTATGAAAAAATACCTCCTATTGTTCGACCATATATCCTTTAATGGAATAATTAATCATAATTACTACTTCAATAAATCTCAAGATCTTATTCATAGATAATCACATACACAATTAGCTAGTAAATGTTATTGTTTAATGGTTTACTAATTCTTAATTCACTCGATATCCTTATCACGTAAATTGAGACCTAGAAAGGCCATAAAACAAAAAACAGAATGAATAACAAAAAAAAAAGATAAATAAACATACCTAAAAGCTGGCATATACTGAAGTAGTATACAAAAAATCATAACTGGTTCATAAGGAAATAAAAATTAAGAGTATAGAACACCTCCAAATGATCGTTAAAACATTATTAAACACCATTAATCATTGAACCAAAAGCGAAAAAAACAAACATAAAAAAAAGAACCTTATGCTTTAGAAATCCCCGGATCGTAAAATGTATCATTACAAAATTACCAAGATGTACCTTTATCTTTTTTATACAAAATACTCCCATAAAATACATGAACCCAATACAAATGAAAAAATTTATCAAATTGTATAAAATTATTATCATCCAAAATGTACTGGTTCAGAATGAGGTATCACTTTATCAAAACATGAGACCTATCATCAGAGTTAATTATAATATAACACATGTCATTAACAAGATAATTAAAGACAATATGCAAAAAATATTGGATATGAACGATACTCAATAGTGTACAGCCTTATTTCTTTAATTACTGTAGATGTAAAATACAATTGTAGACGCTGCTTTTGTGATTAAAATGTTGAGAAAGAAAAAATATGATGATTATTCCAGATATTAGTAATTGGAAAGATCATTAATAAAACATCAATACTTGAACTATCCCTTTTCGTGTTCTCTTTTAAAAATAATACATAGTTTGAATTAGCTGATATATTATTATCAGTTAAGTGTTGCTCATGTTTGAAAAACAAGTTTGGTGTTTGTTTTCATTCATTGTTGCTCTAAATCCATTGGATATACTCATGTATCTGGATTAGTGTGGATTGTAATTTAGAAGCTGCAAGGATTTCAATCTCTCGCTTCTCTTGCGCGGAATGCCATTTATTATAATGTAAGAGTGGTGGCCCGTGATTGGATGCTTACCACTGTGGGTCAAGTCTTTCTAATACTGGTTGCTTACCAAAGGTAAGTCTTTAGTGTTCTGCTTGGATAGTGTCACAAGTGTGTGCTAAATTACTATTTCAAGTGTTGGGTGTGAATAACCTATCGTTAGGATAAGTTCTATTCAAATGTAGCTTATTTGTTGGAATAAATAAGTTTATCAAATTTTACTGAGTAAAAATTGGTTTATCGTACCCATATCAAACGAGAAATGGATGTTGTCGGTTGCTTACCATCAAGGGTAAGTCTTTTGTGTTCTGCTTGGATAGCTGATGACTATTTCAAGTGTTGGTTGTGAATAACCTATCGTTAGGATAAGTTCTATTCAAATGTAACTTATTTGTTGGAACAAATAAGTTTAACAAATTTTACTGAGTGAGTAAAAATTGGTATATCATGCCCATCTCAGACGGAAAATGGATATTATTGCGCAACTCCAGTTCAAAGTGACGTGTTCACCAAGAGTAGGGTCGCAAGTTGACATTCAATTAAGAAAGCTAGGTATAAATGTATTATAATATAAGTAGAAGAGTTTTGAACATAATAATCTATCGAAAAATTCAGTTAGTATAAATAAATATTATATAACCTGTTATTCATTCTGTTATTTGTTGGGAGATAAAAAATAAAAGAAAACAAAAAATTGGGGGGAGCCGGCTTTTATATTATTCTGTTTTTAACTTTTTTCTCCTGCCTCATTTGGTTGCTGCTTGTTTCGTATGGGTGTATGGGTGTTTATAAGATACACTTGGAAAATTATCATTAACTAAAAATAATACAAAAAATGGGTAAAAGAAAACACGGAGGTCAAGGGGGAAATGGTAAAAGAGTAAGAATAAATTATATATTTATGTGTCTGGAAGCGTTCTGGAATTAATTGAATCTGATAGTTTAAAAGTAGTAGCAGAATTGTTGAACCTGGAATGTTTGGAATCTATGCTACTTGTCCTAGAAGAAAAGAAAAACAATGTGCCAATGAACTTGAAAAGCTTTTTAAAAAAGTACGTAATTAAAAGGATATTTAGTTTGAATGGTGATTTTGAAGGTTAACCAATTTGATTATGGAAATAGAAAGCAGAAGAGTACTACGATCTTAGTAAACCTACAGATGAGAACGATGATGAAGATGACCAAAAAGATGTTGATAATTTAAATATAGAAGATCAGATAAATAAGGAATTAGCTGAAATTAAATCTGCTGATGTGAAAGATCCCAAGAAAGATCTTATTTCAGTCATTGGTCTAGAATGTGAATGTGTTTTGTTTATTAGAACACGAAGGCCGATTGAACCTGCTGAATTTGTTCAAAAAATATGTCGCGATAGTCTCAATTCCTTGGATTGGCCTACCAAATTTACGCAGAGATTGACACCTGTTAGTGGGACATGTTCGGCTAGACTTGAAGAAGTTCAAAAGCTGGCAAAGAAGATTCTAGCCCCTCATTTTCATGGTGAAAACCAGAAGCCGGTAAAGGTAAGATTTAACCTCTAATACTTTATATGATACTTGATCTAATATTTACCAATTTAGTTTGCCATTCGACCTCAATTGAGGCATCATAGCATATTCACAAGAGATGATATCATTGAAGCTGTTGTTGCATGTGTTGGAAGAGAACATGGCCATAAGGTTGACCTTAAACAATATGATAAATTAATTCTTGTTGAATGTTTTAAGGTATGTCTAATTGGAAATCTATAGTTTATATGATGCTAACTTAATTGGGAAATTTAGAGTAATGTTGGTATTAGTGTTGTTGATAATTTTGATTCACTAGAACGGTTCAATATGGAAAAAATTCGCGAGAAAGCATTCGAAAATCTAAATGGTGCGGAAGATTACGAGCAAAATAGTAGTATAAAAATATCTAAGAATCCTACTCGGGAAGAGGGAAATGTTGAAAACTCTAAAGAAGAGATAAAAGAAGAATCCAAAGAGGAATTTAAAAATTAAGATTCTGAAAAGCCTAGCTATAGATAAAGATTAGTTGTTCCTATTATGAAAAGATCTAAATTGTAATTATAATATAGTATACTAGTTATAGGTCTAAAGTTACGTGAATATTTATATTCCAGACGCATGTTCCAACACCTAACAATAATAAATGAAAGTAAATATATGTTAGTAAAGTAAATTATCGATCGGTTAAAACAGTTGCAAATCACATACTTCAACTGGATTCTCCCAAGCTACCCAATCACTTCTTGTAGTTGGTAATAATCCCATATTTTGCAATCTCCAAACACCAACAAGCATGCTACCAATTTGACATAATAAAAATATTAATTTAGCTGAGAATATTTCAGATGAATTTTGCGGAGTTTCAAATTTTTTAAAAAGTGTAGGGATTTGTGCAATTTGTTTAAGAGGATTTGTAAATAACATAAGTGTCATTGTAATTGGAATGATTTGAAGGGAATTACCGGTCATGTAGGCCATAAAGGCATTCACTGGTATTCTAATAATGATGTTAGACAACTTCTTATTAAAGATTTGATGATATTTACTTACGATTTTGCTGGACTCGTGGCAAGTTCCCATGCTTTCTGTAATAAATATGAATGGATTAATTTTTGTGATAAATGATATTCAATGATTGTGAATTCCGTACCTTGACTTTTAAATTATCTTGATCTGCATTACGAATGACTTTCTTGGTGGATGATCCGGTCTGTTGTTGAATGTTAATTATTGTATTTCATATTTTGATAAATGTAATAACATACTGAACTGGAGGAATCGAAGCCCGGTGGAGGTGTAACTTGATTGATGTTTAGATATCTAACAAATATCAATTAGTAAGGTTGATTAAAATATTATTTGATGTATCATACTTTATTGTTGGATTCGTGAGACTTTTGTACCAAGATGGAGATTCGGACATTTTTGATAAGATGTGAAATATTGATGATGTTGTTTCAATTTCCTTACCAATGGTTTTCAAACAACCAACCATCAAATAATTTTCCAATGACTTTTCTTATGAGAAAAATGACGGATTCAATCTCCAAAGAGACAATAAAACCAAAAAATGATAATGAAGAATTAAAATTAAAAATACAAAAAGGTATATAAAACCTAAGATACATTTATTTTTTATAATTTTATTAACTGATGTTTTGAAAATAGGGACACAAATAAAGCATTCTGCTCCTCGAATTCGTTCTCATCAGGCAACAAAAACACAATTGTATTTAAAACCAAATGTTCCATTGATTTCTACAGTTAAAAAAGTACAGAAACTTTTAAATAATCTTCCCAAAAATGCACCTCAAGTGAAATATATATCGGTCTTCGCCATGTCGAGAGCCATTAACAACGCTTTATCTCTTGCTTGTTACCTAGAAGAAGAACAAGGTTTAATAGTGGATATATTAACGGGCACAGTAGCTGTTTTAGATGAGTTTGAACAAGAAGAAGATGAAGAAGAGGAGGAATCTGTGATGCAAAAAAGACTTGTTACTAAGATTGAAGTAAGAGTATGGAGACAGGATATATAGACACCATTATTTTTACTGAGTTGATTTGCTTCTCATTTATCATTATTATCATCATGAAATATATATTTGTTTTTCACAGGCTATTTTGATATTTTCAAGTTCTTGTAAATCTCTTTTATGGGTTTTATTACCAAAATACGCATTAATACCCATTTGTGTATATTTTAAAGAAGTTGAATAATCTCTTAAGAAAAAAGCTCGTTCTGCAGCATTTCTCAAATCTCCTCGTTCCATTTTTATATGTAATTTTTCCATATCATATTCTTTTTCAAATAACCACTTTAGGAGTTTTTTTCATTAGTAAAAGGGAAATCAAAATGTAAAGTAGAAATAAAACTTACATTTAATGAGGTGATTTTTGGACCAGTTTGTTTATATATCTCTTTTTGAATTAGGTAATCTTCTTCACTTTGACCTTTTCGTTGCTTTTTAGATATCTTTTTTACAGGACCATTTTGATTTTGAGTGGTACTATTGGTATCATTTATAACGCTATTATCGGTTTCTGGATTTAAATTAAGGGAAGAAAGATTAAGATTTAACTCTGTTGTAAAATATTCATCATCTGAGTTATAATCCGGTTGGGCTCTTTCTTCTGCAGTACTCGATTTATTCTTATATTTGCTCTCCTCCAAGACTGGTGAAATCGTCATTTTTTGAAACAATATCAGTTTATGTTTAAACTTCTTTTTTTTTCAAAAACATTTAGATGTATGGGTGTTTCAGTTGGATATATTCACTTCACCACTTTAAAGTGGTTGAGGTTGATTGTTACTTGTTAAATGGAGATATTAATTTATATTCTGTATTATACTTATAGTTAGTTATGTTTTACAATATTGTAAATATAGATTTGTGTGCTTTTATGATCACCTATATAATTTATGGCTGTATTCGTTAGATTCTGCTAGATTTGAATATCTCTTTTTGTGTTTTGATTCCTCTTCCATCTACAAGTGCTCCTATCATTTTGACGGAATCCGCACAACCGCATCTATATCATTAAGATGTCCAACAACTCCTCTATAAAAGTTGCATTGGATGAACTCTTTGAGGAATTGGAAGATGTCAGAGCAGAAATGAACGATAATGATTGTGATCTTCTAGATCAAGTTAAGAAACTCAAAAAGGATGTATCTAATATAAAATCATTTACTGGTATGCCAGCAAAGACATCAAAAACAGCCACTACTAAAACAGATGAATCAAAAAAATCTAAGAATAAAAAATCACAGGTAATAAAGCTTATGAAGATAACGGGAGGATCAAATTGCAAGCCTGTACCCACGATGTGTAGAATTACTCCTGGATCAAATATAGTGGAAGAAGTGGAAGATATAGAAGATGTGGCCTCAAAACATGTCGCTAATCCTGATGAAGCTAAAAATACTGATATTAGTACTCTTCTCCAAAGGACTTATATTTCACAACTTATTCAGGCATCATTTGTTCCTGTTCTCAAAGACGAATTGAGTTTTATTCCCTGGGAGGCGTCAATCAATAACATTATTAAAAGGTTTTCAATGGAGAAAATTATTACAGTAATTTATGATGGTGATAAAGTACCCGTTTACCCTGGAGAGGCCAATGATAGTACCGTTCATATGAAACTTAACTGTCTAAAATACAAGATTTATTCAACTATTCCAGAATTTATGAATTCAACGGTATCTTCTTGTCATTCAATATCTAATATGATAAGTATTATAAAGAAAGAATTTGGTCCCACCATGGTTAGTGTTTCTGGATACTTGGCTGAACTAACAGGGAAACCTTTAGCTTCTAATATCGATGTTGATACTTTTAGAGCATTCAAATTTAGAGCCAAAACTATATTTGAAATGGCTGAGTATGTTAACAAACCAGTACCTGATCATTTAAAGCTTACTTTGTATGCCTCTGTATGGTTTAGTACCGTGGACACATTCAGCACAGATTTTTTTGTGGCCATGGAAAATGGTCTATCATACGAAGAAACAATATCATTAATGAGTGATAAGATTGCCTCTTTACAAGCAAGACGATTTATGCAACGTGCTTCAACAATTAAAAATGTTAAAGTTATGGATATACCAGGATTTAATGATTCTTCTACTGAGTGGTCGGAGCAAGTAACAGAATCAGAATCAGATTTCTTATTTAGAGAATTGTGAATTACCGCTTTTTCTAATATGACGTTAGGATTTGTACTTAGGTATTTTGTTTTGGGAATTTTATCTTTAAATTTATTTAATTGGAATGTGTTTTTGCTTTATCAACTGTAGGCTTTGAACATATATGAAAGTTATATTTGGTATCAAATATAACACGAGCTTGAGGCGACTGAATATGTTAATTATAATTATAATATATTGGCAGTTTATTTTTATTAACACGATATAACCTTATTCCGTATACTAGCACGATGACCATCAGGGTAACTTACATACGTATAAGTTCCCTTAACACCGATAATAGAACTAAATCAACTACATATACTGTATATTCTATCATACGATCTGAACAATTGGTCTGAGACCTTATGTCTAGGAGCAGCGAGCGGAGCGCGGTTTAGTATCACTGCCAAGATGACAGATTTTTCCTTCATGAAATGTTGTAATTGTAATTGGTTAATAGTACTTGATGCCTTTCTAAATCTAAATTTAATTAATGTATCAGTTGCAATTGCAAATTTACTATTGCCTGAAAGATGGCCGTGGTTTTATCATGACCAAGATCTTATATGCATATCATATCCAAACTAAGTATAAAGTTGACGCATTAAGGGTAGATCTAGATACGGTTAATTTGAGGGATCTTAAAAAACTCCAGCCGTACAAACTTCTATCTGTTTCCAATTCATACATGGAGATTATAATTAGTATATCTATTATCTATAGGTTTTGTTATTGTGAATTTGTGAATCTTTATACAGCTAACCATAAGAACGATTCATTATTATGATCAAGCTTTTGAACATAAATATATCCTAATATAACATTATATTGATATTTGCATGTAATAATGCCATGTATCAGATCTTATAGTTACCAATACTATCTATTGCTTATATATAATTCAGTTTCAGCTGTCTGTTACCATATTTAAAGATTACAATTGACATATGGGTACTTCCATATGATTTTTTCAATATTCTATGTATTAAATTTTGTGTGTACTGTAAACTTTTATTATATATAGGCCTATATGTGTGAAATATGTACGAATGTATTCATAAATATAAATTTATAAACTAAAATCAAAAAAATAATCTCAAAAAAACGATCCCCAATCAAAATCTATGTACTCAGAAAGCATTTCTTGTTTAGTTCAAAACAATAAAAGCAAATGCAAAATCCTTATATATTTTCAACAATATATATAAACTACAACCAGTGTCTTCAAAAGCTGTTAACCAATGTATTATAATTAATCATACGATGAATATTATAAAATTAATCTTGATCTTGATCTGGTTTAGGAGGAACACTACCAATTCCATTTGCGTTTCTAAATAACATAACACCATCGGTACCTTCAACAAATTGACAACTTCTTGCTGTTTTGTATAAACTTTGAAACATATTTTCAGGATTGTATCTATAATGTTTTCCCATAACTTTTTTGATTGCTTCAGTTCCAACTCTTCCACGATAAAATGGAATTCTACTAACAAAATGATGTAAAACATGAGTTTCAATAATATCATGGAAAATATGTTTCCCTATAAATCCAAAATCTCTATCAATTGTACAATTTGCACCAAGAGCAAATGTCCATTTTGAAGTTTCATAACGAGGAACAGAAACATCTGTATGTTGTAGATAAGTAACAAATATAAGCCAATTATTAACAGTAGTCCATGGAAGAATATAATGAAGCATCATATTTTGAGCACCAAATTTTTGAAATCCTAAATAAACTAAAAATCCTTGAACTAAAACTCCAAGATCAGAAACAACAATATCCCAATATTGTCTTCTATTAAATAATGGAGCTGATGGATGAAAATGATTTATTTTCCATTTTGAAACACCTGGATATTTAGCGCCACTTGTCACATCTGTAGCTAAGTAAATATGCCATCCAAAGAATTGTTGAGCAAAAAGATGGATGAGAGTTGCAAGTGGAGCTTCTTCAGTCACATCATTAATTTTAATGGCATGTTTTCTTCTTAAAAATTCTTGTCTTGTCTTTGGGACAAAAACCATATCTTTTGTCATACAACCATTGTGTTTATGATGCTTTGCATGACTATATTTCCAAGAAAAATATGGAACAAGAAGAGATGAATGTAAAAACCATCCAACTATATCATTTAGGAGAGGATAATCTGAAAAGGCATTATGACCACATTCATGGGCTAAAACCCAAAGTCCAGTTGCAAATAAACCTTGAATAAAAACATATGTAGTCCAGAGGATTATTCTTAAGCCTAAATAAGGAATCTTGGGTAGATGATAAATTGCTAGATAACCAAAGAGGATTAATGCTGAAATATCACGAGCAACATAACCAAGTGAACGAAAAGTGGATCTATTGTAACATTCAGCTGGAATTGCAGATAAAATGTCTTTTATTGTAAAATCAGGAACTTCAAATTCACCTCCGTCAAGCAATTCATGATCAAATTCCACAGAATTATGATCTTTTGATTGGAAGTCCTTTGTGTGCTCTTGGAATTGTGAAGTTTTAATATTATCATTAGACATGACGTTGATAGTCTGAGATTTTATATTAGGCGTAGTGGCATTTATATCGATATTGTTATAATTTTGACCTGCTAGAATATGTTTGATATTGTTACCACTATCAACAGCGGTTGTAGTTGATGTTAAACTCATATTATTTAGATAGTTAAAATAGTAAGAGAAAGTTATTAATTTGATGGTATAAGTTAATTATTGTTAGAGGGAAAGCACAGTTTATATAGTCTTACAGTTTCATATATGAATTTCAATTATTGCCTTGTCCTTGTTCCCTGTTAAAATTAATTCTCCAATAAGCCTAAGCAGTTTGAATTTGCAGATTGAATATTGTATTTATTAATATTATATATTAGATATTAGGTTGTAATGTTGATATTTTAAAATTTAATTCTTAACCATTCCATTTTGATCCGATATGTAATATTGATGCATTGCCCTTAATATTATATTATAATTAATATTTTATGACATATAGTTAACGTGCCTGCAATTGCATCAATATAAACAAAATATTAATTATGATATTTAAATTTAAAAATTATCACTATTTTGTTAAACGAGCTTACTATAGAAGTACGTTACATTACTTTGACCTGGGGGTTTCATCTTCATAATTCCCTTGATTCCCTAGGCAATGGACCTGTACATCTGTTGCTAAATTCATTATTATTGTGATTAAAAGTATTCTTCTTAATTGAGGCTATCACCTAATAGTTGTTTTAAAGATATAACTCCGTGGTCAGAGTTACAACCAATTAACCATATGCATTTCAATTGTTAAAGAGTAATAATAATGGGGTCGATTACAAATTTAATAAGGAGATCAATTGCAATTGATTAACCAGTTATATAATATGAGGATATCTAAAACATTAATTACCAAGAAGGGACAACTACAAACCATTTAAATATTTTCATTAAATTTATATATTGTAAGTCGAATTTCAGTCGAGCCGATTATCGGTGGTAAGTTGTAACTATCTGTAGATTCTGTACGTAGCCATTCTGATCGAATTGTTGGATGAAGATCCAAAAAGAAATTCTACAATGTCTGTAGTAGTTCTGGTGGGGGCGTAATCCAATTGCAAGTTATATTTGAAATAACTTTTAAATTTGGAATGTAATTCTTAAGTGTGTGGAAAACCTATATACAAATTAATTGCAATTACATGTGTGGAAAAATTGAAGTTTACAACATGCAAAATTCACAATCCAAATTAATTAATATTAAAACGTTTTAATTTTTATTTAATTATAATTATTCTTCGTATCGTATTGAATCTTTAAAATTGCGGCAACAACCACTAATTTGTGATGGGATGAGAAGAGCTGAGACATTTACAATTGGCCAGGATACAAAATATTATTTAATATTATGTACGTATGCATATGCAAATATACTGATGCAGTAACTGCAGAGTCAATATTAATAGGAAGAAATTGCGACATATGAATATAGTATATACACCAATATGCAACAATAGAAACTCCATATAAGGATATCGATAGCATTGGAATAGTTTTGATTTTGAGGATAATTTTAAACTGAATGGTGACAGTTATAGTATATATAGTTTTGTGGTCATGTTCTATCAAAGGGAAATCAAAAGGGTCGTCAGGTATTACCTTCTAATTCAACATAAATGGGTGATCTTGACGTGTATCGCCATTTTATATTCTATACATTTAATGGAAGTCTCTAAATGGCGTGACATATAACAACTGTTAGACAGATAATAATAATAGATTAGAGTTACCTATAACGTTAACTAGATGTAGATATATCGTTTATAAATCTTGGATAATAATCTTATTATCAACAACATTCCTAATTTCCTATTAACAATGGGATCCGGAAAAAGCTTCAAATTCATTGCACTTTCCATTTTCAGAACGTTGTTATTAACATATTAGGATCGACTTTTCGATCGCGATGTAATCGGTATATAAGATTTCTTAACAACAACTAACAGTAACTGTTTTTGATATAAGTATAATAGCTAATTATTGCTTAAAGAGATGAAAGGCGAAAACTAACAGTTGAAGGCCCATATGTTTCTATAATAACCTACAAACGTACTCGCTTATATTATATTATAACCTTAAACTATTGCAAATTGGAAATCGGTATATTAAAGCGATAGCTCTATATATTTATAAAGTAATTAGTCTAACAATAATTTTCCAATATCTCCATTATAATTTTAATTATATAACATTAATTTTTTAGGCCTTATAATATAAAAACTTACTCCGTTAAATTATAATTAGAAGCTTAAAACAATTGTCATGATAATGATATGAATAGCGATAGTAATATCTAGATCTTAAACCTATAGCTAACAATTAATATCTTTTCATCAATCATAAGTTCATAACTAACATAAATGTTCTAAATAAACCTCCGATCATGAAACTAACGATTCTTGTTTTATACAATATATTCATAGATGCATATATGAGGTAAGGTTAAGTTATAATTTAGGGCCTAGCTAGCTATAGGTGTAATTGATTTTTTTTCTTACATGTGCTTTTGCTCTCGGTGCTCTCAGTATACAGTTAAAATTTAAATTGTTAAGCTAATACATAATTAAAAAGATAGGCTGTGTATAACATCATGATCTTATATATGTTAATATAGCATCTACCATCTAGCAACAAGTTATATATGTTAATTTTAATAATATATGCTATATAAGCCCTGTATATTGGCTATAACAACAGCTATACCTCAAAACGGTTATGTAGCTCCGCATATAGTTAGCTTATATCATAAGATTCTTAACATCTAGTTTTAGGTAGAGAATATTTAGGGCCTATATAATCGAATTCTATTATTAACAATTTTAGGGGAACTTAATTACATAATACATAGTAGTATACGTATGTAAGTTATAACTCGATCTTATAGATCTATAGAATGAAATATCTTCCAGAATCTGACCAATTCATGGTTCAAACATGTGCCGCTAGAATTTCTGATCGTAGAACTAGCGCTAATCGAATCTTTATAGTTGAAGATAACAAGTTATTTAGACATTTTATTCATAACATTCGTCTATACGTGTATAATATCTATACTTGATGACCTTTAAATATATATTAATATTACGGATTGCAACATTTACGAACTTTTTCACATGAAAGAAATTCACTCAATAGAATAAAATAGAATATGAAATTATAATATTAGTAATATTAATGCATGCACTCAAATGTACGAGATCTAGTTCTATAATATTATAATTAATTACTCATTTCGCCTGCAGTTACATGTGAGTAGTTGATAGTTATGCTAGCTATAACTACAGAACAGAATCAACAGATATATGGTTAAGTTTAGTAAACCTGGAACTTAAGAGATGTCAGTATGCAAGAACCTCTACATATGAATTGTGGGCAATGGGCATAGAGATGCCATTGACACTATTACACAGCACCAATTGGGAATAGACAACTTTGATGATCTGGTCTACTGGATCAGATCAACTGTGAGGTACACATTGCAATTGACAGAGATAGTGTATTGATTAAGAAAATCTAGAGAAGATTGATAGAGAATAACTATTAGAGACTATTAGAGAGCGCTAATTACCTAATATGAATCAAACCAGTTAAAGTCGGCGATATTATCCATACGTGTATTGAGGAATATTAATATAATAAGCCTATCTTATATACCTCACAGACTCACAGCCGTTTGAATATGCTTGCTTTTATTTTTCTATGCTACTACATATGCATATGCTATTTGCTAAATTTACACTGAAGCTGAATAATAGGAGAACAAATATTTCTAATTTATAAAAGGATATAGCGTCAATTACAAGCTTAAGTTTGATATATTAACATATGGTCAATATTTCACTATTGAGCCTTAGATAAGAGATAAACATCAATCACGATTATGATCAAATTAGAAGAATAAGTTACAGTTTTTTTCTTCATAATCAATATAATCTATATAACAGCTATAGGCCTACAGCACATCTTGATTCTTGACTAATGATCGTCAGTTAATCAATCGCAATTCATATTTATTTACATGAACATTGTACTACATGTGCTTCCAATACGAAGCTTTAAAGCTACTATCTTTGATTGGATTCTAGAAATGCCAAATATTGCTGTTGAAATATATTTAATTATGTTAACATGGTTCTTAACCAAAATTTATAGCTAGTAGCAGTAATCAATTGCTCTCTTACCATTGGCGATTTATCGATATTTTTGTAGGCGATATGACTGTAAATTATTATCTCGAAATGAATTAGCTATTTTGGAAGACACAATTGGTGAATATTAAAAACTTAAGATTCAATTTGTAAAACAGAAACAATAATAATATAAATATGAAAATGGATCACATCCCCAATCTCCTCATATAGGATGTGGTTTTAATAAGTTGATGATTTCCAGTAAATGGGGTCAAAAGATCCAGCTTCATGATAAGTGAAAGGATAATTTAGCAAATGGCTAAAGTTATAGAAAATCTGTAAACTCCAAACTACAGAAAAATACAGGAGAAAGTTAAGAAATCATCGTTCACCTCACATAAAGTCACAGACATATCCTCAAATACTATAACCAATGATATTTTTTGGAGAGATTAATTCTGACCGCTTTTGATTCAATCTGGGCGTCTATTAATATTGGTCCTCCAATTTCTTTAAATCTCTCTTATATTATAATTACTTTAGTCGAAGAAAAAGAAATTCTCTAGTGAATGTCCTTAAGTTTCATTAAACAACAATAAGCTTATATTATATGATACATTGATCCCACAAAACTAGTACCAACATCAATATACCACCTTTAACCACCTACAATAATATAAACAGCCATGTTATGAGATTTGGAGAGAGCTCAAGTAGGTTATGAATAGAAAAAAAAGAAGAAATTTATATATGTAATGTTCTAAGTCAGATAGAAAATAGATAAAATTTATCTTATGTAATAATTGCAATTCCAAGTGATTCGTGTATTAGGGTGGAATGCTAACCTATTATTACTTTAACAGTTATAAAATATCACCAGGATCAAAAATAATGGTGTTCCAATACTGAATAATCAAGATACCGCCGATGAAGATAACGATTTATCCTGGAT
The DNA here is from genome assembly GCA_001600815.1 of Alloascoidea hylecoeti. NCBI lineage: Eukaryota > Fungi > Ascomycota > Alloascoideomycetes > Alloascoideales > Alloascoideaceae > Alloascoidea > Alloascoidea hylecoeti. Next base: position 20,487 of record BCKZ01000014.1, on the reverse strand, counting down.
ATCTAGGTGACTTTGTCTCAAAAGAATTAACGAGTTTGGCTCTATTGACTAGATGTGTTCTTCGATTTGAATCAAATGCCACACGTTTTTTGGGAAGGTTATCGCTCTGCATAGTTGGATTGAACTAAATTGTCTCAACAAACTTGTCGCTCATGATGGTTACTATTTATCACTTGTTGATTTTACTTAATTAATAACTGTTTGATAAGATGGATTAATAATGACGGATTATATGATTAATTATTTCAAATCAATAGAATTAATTGTCTAAATTACTTAACAGCACCTGAGAATAATAAATACCATGTTATTGAATTTTGCAAGCATCAAATTCATTTTTTTATTTAAATTTGGATTAATGACCTCACTGTGTATCAGATATGTTATTAAGTTTAATTTTATCCAAAATCTTAAGCGTTTACTATTAGAAATAAAGTTTGAATAAAATATAACCGTACAATTACCTGTCAGATCATGATACACTTATTCAATAACAGTAATATTAAGGTAGCTAAATGAATACACTAACTTCTCAAAATAATCAAAACTTTAACCTCAAATATATGAAGCACAGAATACCCAAGGCTATAATCAATTGAAATCTAGAAACACTACCAACAGATGGAACTCGGATTAAGAGGTTAACTCGGATATCAAAACTTTCAACCATGAATTGCAAATCCAACAACAAATAAAAATCATTGAAAATAGTATTACACCTATAATCTTTTTAATCTCTTATTCTGATAGTAGATGTTCGATATTTTTTTCTATAAATCTTTTGTGGAGTGAGTGTATTAAAATGCCGGTTGGTATTGGGCTTACAGTTGGCGGGCTTTTAGCTAAATAAGGTAGACGAATGCTCACTCTTTATTATCAGAAAAGAGATTATTATAAGTAGATTTTAGTAATACTATTTACAATAAATTACATTTGTTGACTTTGCAATTTGTGGTTGAAAATTTTGGATATCCGAGTAAACTTTTCCTCACCCCAAGGTGTGACCGAATATTTAATTTAAGAAGTGTTTGAACCTTTGAGGTGGCCGAATATTTAATTCAGAAGGTGGTCCCATATTTGTGACGTTGTAAAAGAACAGTATAACCTATGCTCCTTTATGAACGATACAACACTTATTGTATAGCTCTTAGATAATATAAATGAGACTCGATAATAATAATATTAATTTGTGTGTTTAATATAGAAGTAAAATTGTATTATAAAAGGTGTACAAAATTGTACATGTATATATAAAAAAAACTTAACCCAATAAAAATTTAACCCTTTTCTTCAGAAAATGTTCTTCCTTTCAATATATATATATGTATTTCCAACAGGTGTTCCCTCTAGAATAAATAGAACAGCGAATTATCTTCCACTAATATCTTTAGTGATAAAAACAAGTATAGTTATTGGTCAACACAAGGTTAAGTGGTCGAATTATTATTACATCATGTGGTTTAATGGTTACTCCAACTAAGGGCGAATAGTTTCTCAACTAAGGGTGAATACCTCAACAAGTGGTCGATAGTTATGCAAAGTAGTGTATAAGCTTATATGATTAATTACTTGGCTTTTAGCACATTCAAAACAATGCTCGGGTTATCTCCCAACAGTACTAACAATTAATATATTTCTTAAAAGAGTCAATATTTATTTAAACATGTTACCAGATCAATGTGACCTATTAACTTCAGTTCATTCTATCGCAAATCTATAAATTGGGAGAAGAAGATAAGATAGATCGAGCGGATTGTTCAGAAGAACGTACATTCAAAGTTCCTAATTTGTCAACGAACACTAGCTTTTCCTGATATTAGATTTTCTTCTTTTCTATCTTTGGCACTTGAAGTATCAGGGTAAATTTCCTTGAATTTCTTTTTTTCAACATAAGCATCATTCAATTTTAATAATGCTACCACTTCTTCTCTTCCTGAATCTGTGATCACACGTTCAGCATTCTGACATCATCATACAGTGTATAACAGGAACCTTTCATGTATTGAGCCATTGATTTGATATCTGGAAGATTAAACACATCATCATATCTGTATTTATAGGTTCCATCTTCACCATAATAGAAAATATTATAAAATCCATAATCGTCAGGATATCTTTCATCAACAGGTGTACCAACCCAAGTTGAGATCTCGTGTAATATATTTAAGTTCGGGGATGCAGTCATCATGAAGATTATATTACTTTTAATTTCGATGGAGAAAATATTGAATCTTCAAGACTTTGCAATTGGGGTTTTACGTTGGATTTTCTTTTTTTTATATAATATGTTAAAGTTCAAAGTGCCTGTTCTCCCAGTTACGCCAAAAAGCCAATCGACACTTTAGTGAACTGTTCTAAGAGTGTAATATATCCAACATAATATTTACCAAAATTATGCTCAGGTTCATTTCATCATCGTTCATCACTATTTAATGTTGTCCTATAACTTAATTAGACTATAATCTTATAACATTAGCTTTATTAATGACCAAAATTTAATACCGTTAGCACTTTCCATCTAGCAGGATTACAATTATGAGAAGAACAACGATAAAGCATTAACATCATAATAGCTATCATATTCCTAGGGGAAATCGCACCGCGGACTTTTTAACTATAGTTCTTAGGTTTTCAATGTATGTGAAATTGATAACATCAATTTTCCTAAATATTATCAAAAAAAATTTTGGTATTATTCTAAGTAATTTTTAATTCATAGGCCAATTTGAATTGAAATGGATTAATGTTGTTTTATATCATTAGCCTAGTTAATCTCAAATTATTCTAATCATTTCTGGAAAATAGTAAAAACAAGTGGGAAAACTGTATTTTTCCATATGCTTAAATATTCATAATTAACCAATATACACATCGCATTAGCTCATTTCACTAGATTTAATAAAATACATCCCATTCCCATTCCCCATTGTTCACGAAATCATTCTGAATATCTTTTCCATATCTAGAACCACCTTGAGCTATGATTGTATTGATGAAAACCCAAAACTCATCTGGAGAAGTAACACCTTTCTTAAACAGTTCACTAGTCTTTTTAATTTGTTCTTCTAAAGGAATAACGGTGATGTCTAACTTCTTTCCAGTTTGCTTTTCATATAAATTGATAAAATGCTTAATTGGTAATTGAGCTGAGTTTACCTTAATCTCATTAGGAATAGTAGATGGATCCTTTGAAGCAAGACTTGCAACGACACGACCGACATCTGCAATAAATGTAACAGAAACAGGATAATCCTCTGTGCCAATTAATTCATATTTTCCAGATGAAAAGAAAAACGAAGAAGGCACAAGAAGGTAGTCAGCAAATAGTCCATTTATTACTAATACAGTTTTTAAACCAGCAGCACGAGCAGTTTCATTATGTGATATCTTACCTGCGAAAACACTAGTCCAATCACTCACGTTATAGTCAGTACCAAATTCAGAAGGAACATAAAGTTTAGTTATAACTCTTCTATAGATGAATTCTGTGCGGCATAATATGTAACCTCAGATGTATTCTTTTCTTTGGATGTATCACGAGTTACAACACGAATAGTAAAAGAAAACCTGTTAACAAATACAGGTGAAGTTAGGGCTGAAATTATTGGTCCTGCCATAAGTCCATGAGCGCCAAAAAGAGCAATGGTCAGTTTATAAGACATGATATATTTGCAAACTCAATATTAATTGGAATTGAAGTCAAAAATGGATAATTATATATCCTCAAAATATCATTACTAATTGACTGCAACAAATCTTATTATTGGCTCAATTATATTCATCTTACATCAACTTTATTAGTCAGAATATATTTCAACTGTCAAGATATATTATAATTAGAGTAGATATGTAAAACATCAATCATTTATAGTCGTCATTTCACTTGATTTGGGCCATTTTTAACACTGATTATCCGCTATCACCATAACCGTTTTTCGGCCACATTATTACCAGTTTGACCCGTAATTTATAATTGAACGAATGTTTTCAAGTAATAAGGTAGTGCAATTTCCAAAGAATTATTTATGAACTGCATAAAGTGAAGGATTAAAGTATTTAAACTAATGTGTAATATTGTTGTAACACTAATTATGTTGCGATACTATGCGAATAGGAGTTTGTGTTAAACATGAACCAACCACTGGAAAAACTACCTTTCAGATAATAAAGGCAAATGTATATTATTTGTGATCTTTAACACTCAATGAGTTGTATATAATAGCTATAAGTATCACTGATTGTACTCCTAAACACAAACTATTCGAATTGGGGGTGAAATATTACTACACATATGAATAATTACAACATTGAATGCAGGTACAAATTTTTTCTAGATCTACCGTAAACCTTCACCATATATGTTCAATAAATAGTTATATTCTGAAACGAGCTATAGTCATCATAATTGATAAGTGACTATACTGCAATTGAAATTGAGATGCTTACGATATGAGCTTCATATCTTGGATCCTAATTTGCCATTAGTCCATTCATGAATTTTTGATAAATCTTTTATCACATTACTTCCTCCCCATCTGTTTTGATTATCACCTAAAATATCTCTATTTATTGCCGTATCAGGTCTCCATTTCCATGTATTTAGTTTCTCATCATCCAAACCTACGTCAGCACCATGTAGTACAACATTTCCAATGTAGTTTCCAATAACGGGCATATATTTAAACCCTTGACCAGAATCGCCAGTTCCAAGAACTAACCCTTCAAATTCAGGATGATCTCCAAACAAGAAATGCCTGTTTGGGGTGTCTGTACACCAACATATCTTTGCGAGAGAGAAAGGTCTTTCTGCAATTTCTGGTAGAACTTGTCGAAGGAAACCACGGATTTGTCTTTCTGCTTCAATCGGAATCTTGTTCAAATAAACTGGTAGTGAATCTTTTGAGTTTGGGTCCATATTTACATAACCAGGAAACTCATTGCATACTTTCAGTTCATTATTGGAAGTCGGTTCAAAAAAGAAGCCTTCTTCAATGTTTAATAAAACAGGAGTTTTTCTCAAAGCTTTAGATTCTTCATGGGTGAGTTTGATATGAGCAACAGTCCAACATTTTGCCAATAACTGACCTTTAAAATTAAGAAGTTTGACAGAATTGGCACCGGCACAAATTACGGTTTTAGTTGCAAATATTTTAAGTCCATCTATTGTTTTGACACCAAAAATAGTTGATTTATTATTTTTAGTACCATAAATTAATCCAGAAACTTCTCCTTTAATGAATTTGACACCTAATCGTTTACACTCTTTGGCTACATTTTTCAAAGCAAGGGCAGCATTAGCCCAACCACAATTCGAATTTTGATAAAAACCTTGCCAATCTTTGAAAACTTCTGATCCTGAAGAAATTGGATAAAATTTTTGAAAGTCTTTTGGATTATTATACCAAGTTAAATTTAAACCACGTTTAGATAAACTATAATAACGTTCTTTGATTTCTGATATTGGTTCTTTTGTTTTCGCGCCATATACAATTCCCACTTCATGGAATGCATCACGATAAATTGGATCATTTCTCCATAATTCAAGAGCTTCAAGTGCTAAATCTGTATAAAATCTAGATGTGAGGTAAGTTTGGACTATTTTATTCACATCGTTACCGGCTGAGATATCAGAAGGAAAATGATAAGGATCAATTAATGTGACGTTTCTGTGCCCCGATCTAAGTAGGAAAAGTGCAGTGGAAAGGCCAAAAGTACCTGCTCCCACGATAAGAACTGGTTCATTAGGATCAATCATTTATATAGGTTTGTTTATTTTGATGTTGTTGAAAACTTATTTGCGCTGTATATTTATAGCGATGTTAAGAATCCGAATTAAAATGAGCTGACTTGTATAATTTTATCCGATACAGGAAACTCTAGACGATCTACCAAAAAGTACCCTCAAATATAATAATATTAATTCATTCGCAAAGTGCTATCCAAGATAAGTTGTTATGATAAATACAAGCACGGCCGTGTTGTTGCAATATGACTCCCTTTCATTCGTCAACAATCCGATTACAAGTATTTATATAAATAAGTCATGATATACTATAGAAGTCAAATGGTACTGATTATCAATCCAAAATTAAATGTTTTAAGCACCAGATCATCTTCTAATTATAATGTTAGTAGGGGGTGTTGGGTTGTTTATGCAACCATGATTCTTCACTATTTCGATATCACATCAACATTCATTCTATTGGATCTAATTGTTTTACGGTATCGCACATGTTCAGAAGATTTCATTGAACGGTTAGAACCTGTTGGAATTAATAGAGAAATCTGCAAAGAAGGATCCATTTTCACGTGGACTGAACTGGATTCGAAACTAGCACTGATGTATGGATGAATGAATAAACTTCCCGTTTCTATTTTAAACCAGCTAGTATCCATCCCACAATGTCCTTTGTTATCGGGCGCAAATTGAAGCGATTGATAATTACTGTCTTTGTTTTGGCTGCCTTCTACTATTCAGTTTCATTCATACAATCTGAGGACATTCCTCAGTTTTACTCACAGCAGGAACTGGAAGAAAGGCTGAAAGCAGCTGCACGTGCCGAACAGGTTAAACCTCCAGATGTTAAGTTTAAAGGAAACGGCGAGGAAGAAATAAACAAAGAAACCGATGAAGGCCAATCAAAAATTGTACCACAAGTTAAGAGAGATCGTCATATTCTTCCGGCTGGTATCAACCATTTTTTTGAAGGGAAGTGTCCTTCCTATCTAGATTATTCCACTGTTCGACATCCCCCTTACAGTGTTGGCCCTTTAAAACTCCCTTACCAACGGCCTCAAGAACATTGCATTAAATTCAAATCTCCAGAAGTTGAAGAAATTATCAAAGATTTTAATGAACGAATTGAAAATCCAGATCTTGCCAGACTATTTGAAAACACATTCCCTAATACACTAGACACTACCGTTTTGTGGCATACAGACTCAGATTATCCACAGACTTTCATAGTTACTGGTGATATTCATGCTGAATGGTTACGGGATTCTACTTGGCAATTATCTCCTTATATACCATTAGCGAGTAAATCTACAAGAATACAAAAGCTGATCTTAGGTGCTATTAATACACAAGCTAGTTTTGTTTCACAGAATCCTTATTGTAATGCTTTTCACCCTCCACCTGGTAGTGGAATTTCAAAAGGAAAAGGTCAAGTTGATTTAGTTTCTCCTCGACCGGACTGGTCAAAGGTATTTGAATGTAAATGGGAGATCGACTCACTTGCTTCTTTTCTTACACTCTCTAATGAATACTACAAATATACTGAAGACATAAGCTTTCTTGATAAGAAATGGTTAACTGCGTATAATTCACTATTTACAGTTTTAAACCAACAGTCATATTCTTCATATACACCAGCTGGAAATGTTCGTTTAGGTTTTTATAAATTTCAAAGAAATACAAATATAGGAACAGAAACACTTTCAAATTATGGATTAGGAAATCCTGTAAATGATGGAACTGGAATGATTCGATCTGCTTTTAGACCTAGTGATGATGCAACAATTTATCAATTTTTCATTCCTGGAAATGCCCATATGGCAGTTGAATTAAATCGAACTGCTATATTATTTGAACAATTAGGGAAACATGATCTAGCAAAAGCAGCTAGAACTAGATCTAAGGAAATAACAAAAGGAATTTGGGAACATGGAGTATATGATCATCCAAAATTTGGTAAAGTATTTGCATATGAAGTTGATGGTTTTGGTTCTGTTAATATAATGGATGATGCAAATGTTCCATCATTACTTTCTTTACCAATTCTTGGATTTCTTGATAGAGATAATGAAATCTATCAAAATACTAGAAAAATGATTTTATCTAAACAAGGAAATCCTTATTATTTGAAAGGAAAAGTAATTGAAGGAATTGGAGGACCTCATGTTGGTATGCATCATCCTTGGCCAATGTCTTTAATAATTCAAGCTCGAACTTCAAATTCAATAGAAGAAATCCAATTTTTATTAAAACAATTAATTAAATCAACAGATGGATTAGGTTTAATGCATGAAGGAGTTAGTGATCAACCTTCTAATAAAATGCATGGATTGAGATACACAAGAAGTTGGTTCAGTTGGTGTAATTCTGAATTTGGAAAATTAATTTTATGGATTGCACAAGAATATCCAGAATTGATTTTTACAAAAGAATATAGTAAACTGAAATATTCTCTTTAATACATATGAAATGAAATATAAGTTTGAAAAGTGGGGGTGCCATTGTTGAAATGTGTGCAAAATTTAAAATGTAATTCATATTTGGGTAGTTCTAATTGTTCATTAATATATAATTTAGTATTATTATGCAATTTAAAAGAATAACTAATCATATAATTATTTGGTATAAGACTCAAATTCATAACATATATAACAATAAAAAAGAGAGATTTATTCATAACTGAGATTAAATATACGGCGACTATACCCTATGGGATGGTATATTTTTGGAATTATGGAATTTACATCTAATTTCACGTAAAATAAAAAAAAACTCGTGGATGTGATACACTTAAGTTCGACCATGTTGATGAGTAATTACGCGCTGAGTGTTGGACTATAATAACCAAGATGATACAATTTACTAATTATTCGGCCATAGTTAAGACTGTATTATCGGCTACCCTCTCAACTATTTAATATTATGGCCTTATTATATAGGAATTCATTAATGAAGGCGGTGACCGATAATATAGTTTCAAAACAGTGGCCGAATAACTAGTGAATCGTATGACCTTGATTATTATAGCCCACTCGTCGCGTAATTGTTCATAATCAAGGCCGAACTTGAGTGTATCACACTCACGAATATTTAGTCTACAAGATGATCGAAATATGCACAAATTTACTGTTCAATAATTAGCGAATATATGGACGTTCACATGGCTGATAAGTGAATATTGATCATTGCCGAATATTTAGTTTGATTGGTGGCCGAAATTAACTTCAGATCTGCAAAAAGAGGTGTCGCAATATACTGTAAATATGTTACCATAACGGTAGACATATTTAACGTTTGAATATGCTTATAAAATGATTTTTACTCTCTTTATAATCAGTAATAATCCTTTACATTATTGAGAATAATCACATCTACAAGATTTCTGGAATATTTACCTCTATAAATGTCCTTGAATATCAATGAAATCGATGAAAAATACAACGTCAGACCTTTTGTTGACCCGCCAGAAACCAAATTAGCTAAAGAACTTGATCTCATTACACTCAATGCCCTTGACTTATCAACATATAAAGAAGGAGAAGAAGGTTTAGAGAGTAGGAAGAAACTTGCAAAAGAACTTGAATCATCAATTACAACTTATGGATTTTTTAATATTATTAATTTTGGATATGAAACAGAAAAAATTGAAAAATTAAGATCAATTGCACAAAGTCTTCTTGAATTACCATATAATGAACAAAAAGATTTCTTAGCTGGAGCATCAAGGAAAGAATTAGAAATTATAAAATCACCATCATCTGAAGTAAAAAATGATAATTCACTTCAAGGAGAAAGAGGACAAGGTTTTAAACCTAAAGGATATTGGAAATTAAAAGAAGGTGTTAGAGATAGTATTACTCATTATAATTTTAGAAATATGCTTCATGATGATATTTTTTTTGATAAATCTCAAAAAAACCCAAAACTTGTTGAAGCTCATTTGAAAGAAATACAAGAATATTATAATTTTATTCATAATGATATTTTAAAAAGACTTAGTAATTTATGCGATTTAATTTTAAATATTCCTGAAGGAACTATTTGGAATAGTTATTTTAAAGTAAGGAGGAATGACAATTTAAATTCAGGAGGTGGACATGGAAGATTTATGCTTTATGAACCACCAGAAGAATCTAACAATCCTGGAGATACATGGCTAAGAGGACATTCAGATATTAGTGCTTTTGCTTTCATTACATCACAACCGATGCTATCTTTACAAATCAAAGATTTTTATGATGGAAAATGGAAATATGTCAATCATAGACCAAACTCTTTGATTGTCAATATTGGAGATGCAATGGAATTTATATCTGGTGGTTATTTTAAAGCTGTTGTTCATAGAGTGGTTAACCCACCATTAGATCAGAGAGGAAGGAAAAGACTTGTTTTAATTTACTTCTGTAATCCTTCATACACTTCTTTGCTTGACCCAGACAATCTTCAGTCTTCAAAATTGAAATCTCTTGGATACACTAAAGAGAATAAACTTAGAGATTGGGAACAAATTACATTTAGTCAGTGGGATTCAGTAAAGGGAGATCTTTTAGGAAGATCTGAAGTTGGGGAACGTAATAGATTAAACATTTATGGAAGATATGTAGAGAGATGGCATTTCTTTGAAGGAAACAAATTGCAAAGTGAAACTGCTTAATAAATCATACAACAGAATTAGTCTTTATTTACGGTAGCATAAACACAATTTAAACGAAAATCCATAAAATATTGAAAACTATTTATTATAAATAGTAAATAACATAATTATAAGATAATGCTCTATTCATGAAGAAAAAATGATTAATGCAATTGTTTATAGATTTAGTATTTAGTGAATTCAACTTAGAGTAATAACATAGAGACATAAAGATCCGACTAAAACTCCCCATATAGTTAAAAGCAATGATAAATATTTTATAATTGATTGTCTTAAGGGAACTTTTCCTCCATTAACATTCCCTTCACCACCAAGAAGTTTGTATCCGAATAATCCAGGTAAAATAAAAGATATAGCAGTTGATCCAGTAGCCCCAATAATAGACAGTACTAACTGTAAAGAATTAACTGAAATAGCAACAAGGTAGGAACCTGCAAGAAGTATTGTAGTTAGAATGATGAAACGTTTATTATCTAAAGGTGCAACGATCAATTCAGGTGGTCCTAATAAAGGTGTAATCTCATCAGAATTATGCTTCTTCATTTTTAATTCAATCCAATAAAGAATATTATTCACAGATATTCTTGAAGGGTGAAGTTGTATAGGAAAACTTAAAAGAACCAATAAAATAATAGCACATCTACCGATTGTAGTACTAACCGAGTGTTCATACATTGAAACGATATTATCTCCAACATTATCACCAAAGGATAAATAACCTAATATCCCCACAGTTAAATACAATGCCGAGGATAATCCAATTGAAGTCTGAGTAATGCGATGTATATTATTAGTGGTTTTATCTCTTAATTCGTTAATTATTGAAAACATATTTTGTTGCCCTGTATAAGCAAAAACAACAATTGGGAAAGTACTGAGGGTCATTTTGATACTTTCCACTTCAAAATACCTGATAGGATTAGGACCATTATTCGTGTCACCAATGAGAAAATGAGAAATGACTATTATAACAAGGTATAGAATAGCAATAAGGGCAACTGAACTAGAATATCTTAAAGAATCCAGATTTCTTAAATAACAGAGTGGTGCAAGTATAAAACAAGTATAAAACGTTATCCAGAATACAGAATTTTGAAGGAAAATAATACCAACATCAAAGGAGGTAAGTATTTGAGATGTCAAATTACCCATTAAGATCATGTAACTGATTCCGGTTCCGATACAGTTGATAGCTATTGCAAGATCGAAAACAACAGACAAGGAAGGATAGGTTAATTGACATATGAGAAAAAAACTGGCTTCACCACTAGGAACAAATTTGACAACACGAGATTGTAAATAAAGACCAAACCATGATGTCCATCCAGCTAGAAGAATTATTAATGTCCCGAAGACAACACCATTTGACCTCACAACTATAGGAAGGGCAAGTATACCAGTACCTAAATTTAAACATTAATATGATTGTGACATGTCTTGGTATTTAAAGGGTCGAAGGGCTTGCATACCAATAAGCGTTTTAGTCAGGTTAATAATTCCTGAAGAGGCAGTAGCCTGTTGAAGGTTAATATCTGACATTCTATAAGATTATAAATACATCAATATTGCAAGTGGAAACAGAGTCAGGCTAAGGAAAGGAATATTTTTTCTACTTAGTTGACTAGCATTCATTGTTTAAAGGAGGGTCACATGACAATAAACCGGCCAAAATCTAATAAGATTTCGCCCATTTAAAGAGCAAATAATATCCTTTTTTACTGTTTATAAATTAGCACCATTTTTAGCTTTATAGCACGAGGTTCGAAAATGCAAAGTTGTGTGAGAAACCCAATTGACCAAAGTGCTTCTTAAACATCTGAATGGGGATGTATATTTTATTTTACCCTGGATGACTTTCAATTGAAGGAGAAACTCGCGCCATGATGAAGTAGCTTTGTGATTAAACTTGTTGGAATTACAATCATAGTGTGCCAAATATTATCAATATTATCATTTGTTAGAAGGCTATTGAAGTGTCAAAATTCAACTGAAACACCCAAACAACTATTCAAGCAATTGCAAAGTTTCAATCTGTACTAAATTAAGAATCCTTTATGTATCAGGCTATCAGCAATAGTTCTTTTAGATTTATGACGCGATACAAAAAGGCCTGTATTTTTCAATAAAAGCAGAGAGACACAATTTGTTTAAAAGAGTGTATATTTTTAACTTTTTGGGAGGCATACTTTTTCAACACATATAATTTACATTCAAAATACCCATTACAATTTTGATTTCTCAAGAAGGTGAACAGGGCCGTACTTCCATATCTAGTATATTACATTAGCTCGTCATTTATGCTTTCATGTTGGAATCTTATCTTGATGCTTCAATATTGATTAAAAAAGAATAAAACGATCAAGCTCTAATTTATACGAATCAACAATGATTCAACATAGAAACTCAGCTAAGTGAATATTAAAATTTCATCTTTTCAATTGAAATAATTGTCAATAATTATCCAGTAAATTAAATAACAGATAAACTGATTCATAATCTTCAAATTCTATTTTATGATAATTTCGATTCTGTTATATCTTTGGCTCAAGGACAAGTTGGGTAGTATGGATATTGTGCAATGTTGAATAATATGTTGCAATACTCTTGGCACTAAACGCAGATGATATAAGTTATAAAAATTGTGCTTGAATCGAATTATTCTATTGTACGAAAATGGCCCTGCATTTGCACCTGTGGAAAGTATTGAATCCGTTTGGCTCTTGATTGGTAAATCAATACAATTAACAGCTACAGATATGCATATATTGATAACATAGAAACAAAAATATTCTTGAAGATCTATATATCTAAGGCTTATATTTATGATTAAACTTAAACTAACATTTTAAAATGTTAATTACAATTACATATATTATTCTCTAGAATATCATTACTAATTAAACAGACCATTTATTAACAATTATAAAGCGGATATGTTATTTTAACTGAACACCTTTAATTTAATTGCATACAGTTATTATCTAAACATAATCAATATTATATAGATTGCAATTGAAAAAATGGGAGACACATGAACACTATAAATATTAATTACCCAAAGATTCTTTTTTCATAATCTTCAAGGGATATTATTCAAAGAAGAAAAAAATTAATATAAAAGATAGACATCCGGATCATTATTCTATTGTTAACTAGGGATTATTTATTGAATTTGCGACTCAAACAACTCTAAATTGTTTTCAAGATGGTTCAACTTCATTTAGGTATTGGACATCATAATGACTCTAAAGATGAATCTAAGCTTGCCTTCGATGAGACATACCTTGAGAATTACGATTATGGTAGCGAACCAAGTTTATCTGAAGAGGAGAAGCTAAGAAGAAGTAAATTGGGCTTTAAAATTAAGAGATTTTTATGGGATTCGGTTGATAAATCACCTGAAGAACGAAGGTTCTTGGCTAAACTTGATTTCTTTTTACTATCGAGTTCAATGTTGGGCTATTTTATTAAATATCTGAATCAAGCTAATATTAATAGTGCCTATATCAATGGTATGAAGGAAGATTTAGAATTAAATGGTAGCCAATTTAACTATATGCAAACGTTATGGACTGTTGGTTATATTATTGGTCAAGTGCCTTCAAATCTAATTCTTCATCGAATCTCTGCTCGATATTATCTTGGTGGGTTAGAATTAATTTGGGCTACCCTGACAATTTGTACAACGGCTGTTACCAAAGCAGAGCACTTATATGCAATTAGATTTTTTGTGGGTCTTACAGAGAGTGGATTCTTTCCTGGTATGGAATATCTTGTTGGGTCATGGTATTCTAAAGAGGAAATTACCAAGCGTTCTGCTTTCTTTGCATGTGCTGGTACTGCTGGACAAATGGTAACTGGATTTCTAGTTACTGCGATTATAAATGGGATTGGTAAAACAAATACTACATATCCACCTTGGAAATGGCTGTTTGTATTTGATGCTGTGATATCTTACCCAGTTGGGATTTATACAATGTGTGTTGATCCAAATACACCGAGCACATGCACAGCTTGGTATCTTACCCCCAGAGAAAAAGAGATTGCAATTGAGAGGAGAAAAAGGATTGGAGCTCAGCTTAATACACGTCAGCCATATACTTGGACTAAAATTAAATCAATCCTTAATACATGGCATATTTGGGTTTTCCCAGTATTATTTCTCTGTTACAACAATTCTGGTAATGCTCCCGGACAACCCACATTTTCTGGTTGGTTGAAGTATTCTTTAGGAATGTCCCAAGAACATTATAACATGTATCCAACTTCGGCTAGTGGTGCTTCTATTGCTTTTGCTCTTGTTTGTTCTTATTTGGCAGATTACTTCGATGGTCGAACATATCCTTTTGTTTATCTGTATTTTTTTATAACACTATTTGGTTGTATTTGCTTGTCTATTTGGAACATTCCGACAGGATTACATTGGTTTGCTTATTATGCAATCACGATTCCTAGTACTATGGGACAACCTATGATATTTTGTTGGGTTAACAGATTACTTTTTTATGATGATCAAAAACGAAACTTAACAGTAGCTGCAACCAATGTCTTAGCGTATGTTACCAATGCTTGGCTTCCTATTTTCACTTGGAATGCAACCGATTTGCCTGAATATCATGTTGGGTTTACATTCACATCATGCTTACTTTCGTTTGGTATAATTGTGACAACTATTGCTGTTGCATTCACTATAAGAGATGAAAGAAGAGAGGAAAGAAAGCGCCAACTTCATAAATCTCAGGATCAAGAGACAAAAGCAGGTACCACAATTACGGCCGTGGAAGTTAGTGATGATAACGATAAACTAGGTTAGATATAGGATATAATAAGCTAGGATATTGTTTAGATTATCAATTTTATGACGTTGCAAATCTTATAAATTCCCATCTCTGTACAGAAATTGCTCGCTAGTAAATTTCTCAATAAGTAGACTCTAGCTGTGATTTAGTTAACGTTGGTATTCTAGAGTAGCCGAAGTGTTCAGTCTTCTCTCTTTAATTTTCTTTTCTCTAGTTTTATAGTGTTTGGGTTTAATATAAACTATTTTACAAGCTCAACAATATACATACGCATTATAATTTTACCTTACGAGTGATTATAATTTATATCGGTTAACGTTTAAATTATAAAGGTTAATATGGGAACACCACATTTCAGCTGAGGACAACCGTCATTCATGTATTCTACGCGCAAGTGAGAAAAGTGTACGGTATTATATGTATTATACTATATATTTGAACACGATGGAAAGAAAAATAAGTAAAAATTTTCTTTTGAAAATTCCTTCTTTACATTTGTCTAAATAATATCGTCAACAATACTTGAAAGTGAAGTTTGAGTTGATACCAGAAATAGGCATGATTTCCCACTTTTGAATGATGTTTAATAAAACTACAACTTCGAATTCATTTAATAACATAGGCTTCAGTATCTTTCTCTTTCTGATAGGTGGGGTTCAGATTTCTAATTAAGTTTATTTAAGAACCCGTTCAGGGTATTCGATAAATAGGCGAATGATGATCTTTGATTATATGTTCCTGCATATTTAACTGAACTTCTTTTATTTTCATTCCAGTAACTCTATATATTGAATATATTTGTTCAGGAGAAAGATAAGAAATCCTTAAACCTTGCAAAACATTAACATTAATCAGACAATACTATTTGTAAAGTTTCTGAAGACATAGTTGAACCCTTTGTTAGCATCGCAACTACGATGTTGTGACCCCAACAAATCAGTACGTAAATATACTATCTCAAACATTAATGGCTAGAGTTATAATTAAATATGCTGCCAATACGGTTATAAAATTAACTATTCTATTCTATTTAATACTAGTCTCGTCTATCAAATTGTTTTAGTATGGCTCCTGGTGCTGAACCTTTAAAAGATATTGTTTCTTTAAGAGCTGAAGTTAGAGCTGTTGAAGTTTGTGGTCCTATTTCAAGCAATAATTAAAAACCATTTTAGAAGGTACTTCTTCTTTTTATTTCAGAGGAAATTATACTGATTATGAAAATTCTTTTCAAAAAGTAAAGGAACTCCAATGCAAATTACTCTATCAACTGCACAAGATGTTGCTGTCTCAAACGTAAATTTACCTAATTATAAGTAATTTTACTCTTTTTTTTTCCTATTATGATTACAATTAATTAATATTAAAATTATAATTGTAAGACTCAGTTACAAGAAATTTGCCATAATCAATTTCATTTCTCATAGCTACTCTCGCTATGCAGAGCTATATTTCGGGTTGGAAAAACGTAAATTTAATGAATATGAGCGTTATAGAATCAATTGAAAAATATTACCAGGTTGACATCTCTCCTAATTGATGTGGAAATATAGCACATATTACACGGATCAAGTATATGTTATTATAAGGAGTTAGGAAACTAGATTCAAATGTACGTACTGGTAAGAGCCCAAGTACTTACAAATCGCCAGTTAACTTCTTTGCGAATGTCCTCTTCATGTTTGCAATTGTAGGCAGATCACAAACTCATTTAACCTACACGTTCGCCCCTCCATACGTTGAGTCTTACATTTGAGTCATCATCTTTTCCATTGACATTAAAAGCTCTGTGAATTGACCACACATGCTTTTCATGGTTTAAGAAGAGAGTAAGTTTTACGCGCTACATACATATAAATTTTGGAGATGTGTTTCCCTCAGCCAAGAAAACATCAAGACCATGCAGGGTGCACACACCTTATATGACTATTTATCTCAGCATTATATTTCGGGTTTATAAATCGATTGAACAGTATTGAATTTTTAACCCGTTGCCGGAGATTTAATTGTGAATACTTATTGACTGGTTTTTTATTCATTCAATGAATGACTCAGAATCACATCATGAGCATTATTTCCCAATTCAGATATTAATGTTAATTTGTATATGCATTGCATTAAATTACATTTAGTACGTTTACCGAGTTGGTTCGGATCTGGAGCATTATTTCTTCCGACAATCAAATTAAAAGATACACGACTCAACAACATCTTAATTGACCTAGCATTACCGTTTAAAGTAATACATGTATATCTATATCTTTTTGTAGTGTTTAGTACCGATAATTATAAAAGTAACCTACAATAATAATCTTGACAGACCCCACAGTGCTATAATCATAGGSAATACATTTGATTATCCATCTCGGTATGCTATCTGGTTCATGAATCGATTGAACAATTCTTGAATAAATTTTTATATTGTTTTACATTTTGAATATCCTATTGGATTATTGCATGACTCGGAATCAAATCTGAGATTTATTTCCCAATTCAGATGATAATAAATTATACCTTAAGTAATTTTACTGAGTCGGAGAAGTCTAAGTACTACGTATAGCTATCTMCCAAGAATTAAACTAGAAGATACTSGATTTAAATGACTTCTATTTGACAYGGAATTCCCGCTKAAGGTCATACTATTACGAAGATGTARTCATAATACACAATGAATCCCAGTAATTATATAACGATTGGCAAGATTTTCTTTGATTTTTAACTAAATATCCATCTTTTGAAAATCAAACTACAAGATGAACGACTTAAATGACCTCTAATTGCCCTGGGTTCCCCGTTTAAGGTAATATTACTACGTTGAAGTAGTCATAAATCCATAAAATAGAATGAATCCCGATAATTATATGACGATTGACAAGATCTTCTTTGAATTAACTAAATATCCATCTTTTGTTTGAAATTTCTTAGCTTTCTTCTAATAATATAGTAACTATTTTCAAGGTTAATTAAAAATCAGATTATAATTATCATTAATTAGATTCAGAGTTATGACTTTTCATCATCATGAAAAACTGATATATATATAGACCCTTTTTCWCTTCCAAAATATGATTYTAAATTAGTATCATCAATTTGATAATTATTTAAACTTTCATAACCCTTCAAAACTTCTATTCATTAGCTATGACAACTAAGAAAATCACTTTCTCTCTTAACTGGGAAGCTACCCCTTATCATATTCCTATTTACTTGGCTCAACATCGTGGTTATTTTAAGGAGAATAATTTAGATATTGCAATTCTGGAACCGGGAAATCCTTCAGATGTTACTGAACTCATTGGATCTGGAAAGGTTGACATGGGATTAAAAGCAATGATTCATACTCTAGCTGCTAAAGCCCGTGGTTATCCAGTAACCTCTATTGGYTCACTATTGGACGAACCGTTTACCGGAGTTCTGTACTTGGAAGGATCTGGAATCACTACTGATTTTCAATCATTGAAAGGTAAAAGAATTGGATACGTGGGAGAGTTTGGTAAAATTCAATTGGATGAATTAACCAAACATTACGGAATGACTCCGGATGATTATATTGCAGTTAGATGTGGTATGAATGTTGCTAGATATATCATAGAAGGAAAGATCGATGGTGGGATCGGTATTGAATGTGTTCAACAAGTTGARCTTGAAGAATTTTTGAGATCTGAAGGTCGTGATATTAACGAGGCTAAAATGTTGAGAATTGATAAACTTGCTGAATTAGGATGCTGTTGTTTTTGTACTATTTTGTACATTGCAAATGATAAATTTTTAGCCGCAAATCCTACTGTTGCYCYAAGATTCATGAAGGCTATTAAGAGGGCTACCRACTTTATCATTCAGGAACCAAAGGAAGCCTATGATGAGTATATTGCTATAAAGCCACGCATGTCATCAGTTTTGAATAAAAGAATATTTGAGAGATCATTTGCTTATTTCTCTGAATCTTGTTATAATGTTCACCGTGATTGGAGAAAAGTTACTAATTATGGAAAGAGATTRGAAATTGTTCCTCAAGATTTCAAATCTAACTATACAAATAAATATTTGTCATGGCCTGAACCAGAAGAAGTTAAGGATCCTTTGGATGCTCAAAGACAAATGTCTATTCATCAAGATGTTTGCAAGGCTAGTGGTGGTTGCAGGAGATTAAAACTTTCTTTTTAGATTGTTTAATGTTAACATAAACATCAGTTAAATTCTGATRTATCGCAGCTGATTAGCCATATAATTATATTGTTTTCGAATAGTGATTAGTGACTTTGTAGTCAAACTTATAAATAAMTTAAATATTAGTATAGTTATAAGATATCTACCAGTAGAGTATGTGTACTTCTCTAATAGCAAATATAAAAATGGAAACAAAAATTTATCCCGATCATGATATTATAARATGTATGATTGAACTAAAACCAACAAAAGTGTTTAAAACTAGACCCATAACTCAAGCTTAGGAAATTGTGTATAATGTTATTTACCTCAAAATAACCTAAGAATTGAGGCAAATTAGAACTATGCGTTCGTATGAGAATAAAGAGTATAGATTCAAATGTTGGTCCTAATTTAGTTGCAACCACAAAATATTTCACCAGAGATAGCAATATTCACTATCAAATTAAAAATGTTAACAATACTGAAGATGGTTTACAAATGATTCGGCACGTTATGATTGAGGAAGAGGCATAGGGTGAAATTGTTATAAATCGTAACGCTACTTAGGCTATTCTCTCCGCTAGGGAAACATTCAATTCCTCGTTTACTTCGGAGTATTCGATACGGTATATCTATGCCCAAGCACAATTAGAGACGACACATGCTACTATCTTATCTCAAGTTAATTCTTTAAGTTGTAGTATTTGTTGAGTCAATTAATAAGGAGTTTAGCTCAAATTTTACAGAAGATTTTACGGATTCAGAGCAAGACTTCTAAGGGAACTGCCATAACTAATACCAAATCCTGGTAGTCTAACTACTGTTGATGTTCTTCCTTTTTACGGTGATGTGACACAACTTATGTTTTTAACTGGTCCTGTCTTCACGATTGTTATCAGATTCCTCCAATTTTATTCTTTCATCAAATTCATATCATAATGGTAGGAAAGGTCCCATTTTTGAATATCTTCTTTATAGAATATTTATTAATATCGTTTCATATTTCTTCTTTTCACTGGCATATTCAATTATTTCTTTAGCGTTTCAGGTTGACTTCACTAACATGCGAAACTGAACCTCATGCCGTATTTACATACTATGTATTCCGCTGCCGTGAAGCATATTCATAGTTAATATATGCATCAATTCTC
>BCKZ01000013.1:459502-705452 GCA_001600815.1 Alloascoidea hylecoeti | reverse complement strand
CTTTTATATTAATATTTATGTATATAAGTTATATAATTGTAAGTATAAATATTAAATAATAAATCGAAGTATGTAAGAAGTATTTTTCAACATCTTCTTAAAGGATTTTGGCTCCTTAACCTTTTTTCTTTAATACAATTAATATTAACTACTTTTACAAACTTACAATTTACAATTTTTCTAATCAACATCTAACAATGGTCCATCTATTTCTACCTCTTCTAATCATAATTCTGTATCATCTGGTTCCATTAGCCCTGAAGAATATGTTCCAAAAGATTACATTCTAGATGCATCAATCAATGCACTAAACTTCAACAAAAAAACAAACCACTAAACTACCCAATGTTCCTACTACTGTTCCCTTCTCAAACTCTTCCAATTCATCTGTTGACACTCAAGGAGACACAATCATGAAAGACTTTCCTACATCAACTCCTAATAAAAAAGTAACAATCAATAGTCCTGAGTCAACCCATGATTATATAGTCGAAGACATAACCGATCAAAAGGAATTACCAAGCAATTACAAACAATTGAAGTATTATGAAGATGATCCTCTCAATGCATTAGAGAAACAAAAGCTGTTTTCACATCTATTTGGACCATTACATGTTCTGGATGTTGAGTATGAATAGCAAGAAGAGTACGGAAACTGTCATATGAAGAGACTGGTGAATATGTGGTATTAAAGTTGATACCCTTCATTTGAGTGAARCCCTTGCAAACCAGTCGTGCCTTATAAACAGGTAAACCTTTCATGTTTTTCAAAGTAAATACCCATTTTGAACTTATTATTTTTTTTTTTGTACTTTTTCTTTTGATTCGGTATAAACTTCATGTTTTCTCAGTGATTCTAGTTCCATTTTCATAGCTAGTTCCCAATTGTCTTTACTCTTTGATTTCAATACTTCAGAATAATCTTTAGGAATTGCTTCTGTTGTGTATGGCATTAGTAAATATGTTTCTTCTAAATTATTTGAAAAGTAGCGTGAAAGGGACTTGTCAATAACATCTATAGGATCAGGGGAATCAGTAATTCTGTCAGGTTTTGATTGCTTTGGTTGATGTACTATTTGTTTTTCCAATGCATTAAGAGGATCATCGTCATAATACTTCAATTGTTTGTAGTTACTTGGTAATTCCTTTTGATCVGTTATGTCTTCGACTATATAATCATGGGTTCACTCAGGACTATTGATTGTTACTTTTTTATTAGGAGTTGATGTAGGAAAGTCTTTCATGATTGTGTCTCCTTGAGTGTCAACCGATGAGTTTGAAGAGTTTGAAAAAGGAACAGCAGTGGGAACGTTAGATAATTTGGTTTTTTGTTTATTGAAGTTCAAAGCATTGATTGATGCGTCCAGAATATAGTCTTTTGGAACAATTTCTTCAGGACTAATAGAACCAGATGATACAGAATCAGAGTTAACAGAGTTATGATTTGAATTAGTGAAAGCAGATGAACCATTGTTTGATTGTATTGTTTCTTTTGTTAAGGTGTTGTTACCATCTAAAGAAGCGTCATTCGTTTCAGTGTCTTCATCAAGACTAGCAAGGACATTAAAGTAATAATTGGTGAAACTAATAAAGTAAAAATATATTAAAGAGAAATAAGAAAAAGTAGAGAGTTAAATCCAATGGATTTAGCTATCTTATATATGTAACTATATAGGCTAAATAATAATAAGAAGGTGGCAATATTAAGGGGCTTGCTGTAGTATATGAATGACCACGCACCCCCTGCATTAATTAACATGCAAGGCCCGTAATTCAATATAAATAGGAAACCTATGCAGATCATTTGATGATTAATCTGCACTGCATATCGGATATGTTAATAATTTTGTAAATTTTTCACTTTTTAGTAGTATGAGATGATTGTAAGATAAACAGGATGGAGATCTAAATCCTGAGGAGGATTTAGTCCCTTTTATATTCATTTTTCTTATATATCTATATAGTATATTTACTATTTATTTTGTTGTTGAATATTATTTTTTAACATTCTTTTTAATATTCAAAAAATAATTGAATAATATAAATGTAGTTAATGTTGAAAAATACTTCTTACATACTTCGATTTATTATTTAATATTTATACTTACAATTATATAACTTATATACATACAATCAATTTATCAGATGCTTCTGCTTTGGATTGTAGAATATACCCCATTAGGAAACCAGTGTGACGATCACCGAGAGTCAGACCATATTGTCCGTTGTTTGGACCAAAGATATCAGCACTAACATAAGAACCAGGTGATGTGGGTTTGTCATCTTTGAATGGACCATGATATAATTTAACTTGAGAAGCACAGATGAGACAACTTTGTACAATAGAACGTAATTCAGAGAGATTTAATTTCGGAAATTGCCCTTTTAGAGAATCAGGAGAAGCATCACGATTTTTAACATGAAGATCCATTAAATTTGTTTCTTCTAATTTTAAGAATCATTTGGAGTAATTTCCCAAAATCGATTCTTTTTGATTGCTTTTAGAATCAGCTGATTGTCCTTCGTAATAGTTGCATGTTTATGATTTAAGTTTATATTATATCCAATTTTGGTAAGAAGATCTCCTGAAATGATATTCTTATCCGATGTTGGATATACCTTTACATCATGTAAGGTGAGATTACCGATGGTAAGATCGCCTTGTTTGACTTTAGATGCCACGTTATCAATCCCTTTAACATACGTATTTGATTCCAAAATGTTTTCCAATAGTGTTTCATCATTGACTAGATGACAGGTTGATCCCGAGTCTAAAATGAATGGAATGTCTTGGACAATGAATACTTCGTCGGCATCGTTAACTGTTGGATCGTTTGAAAGACCATACTAAACTTTTGAAATATTATCATTGGAAGTATTATCGGAGTTAGAAGTAACGGATTTATTAAATTTAAGATAATTAACTTGTTCTGTTTCAATATTTTTAAATTTATCAAGATTTTTGGTAAGTTTAATCAAGTTTCTGTATGTAAATCCTTCAAAGGCGGTGTAAGTTGCTAATTGTTCTCTGTTTAGTACAGTATCAATTTGTTCTGGTGATACATTAAACATAGCAAAGTAAGGCGTAAATGAGTTGAAATGGTCGAAGTAGTATTGCATAATAGTGACGTGGTTATTGAATTCTTTATAATTAGAACCATGGGTAATAATATTTTTCATAACATGTTTTAAAAGTAGAATTCTTTCAAGTGTTTCAAAATTAACCTTACTATATGCATTGTATAGTTCAGTAAATAACTGTATGCCGGTTAAGTTGGAGTCAAAATCATTTAAAACATTGTCAGTAAATCTAACTCTAATCATATGGTCGATTGTATGACTAAAGTTAATAGGATGATGGCCACAGTTGTTCAATTCAATAATTACATCATTTGAATGATTCTTGTCGGTTAAAAGACTTGCAAATGTGGCCTCAAACCAGGCGAACACAATTGGAAAGTAAAAGCCCTTGTCAAATTTTTCAAATGATTGGTTGTTAATTGATTCGTTGAACAATTTAAATTGTTCATAAGGCAGATCTTTTGTTCCATACATCACGAAGTCCTGATAGGTGAAGGTTTTAGTAGTGTCCAGGGGATCTGGACTGACTGCGAATTCACCAGACATTTTTGTATGGAATAGTAAATTTTAATAAAATTTGTAAAGTAAGTTTGTAAAAATAAAGTTTGTAATAAAAGTTTGTGAAAATTTTACTAGTAATTGATCAAATTTAACAAGACGAAAAGATTGGAAATCTATTAATTTTGTAAATTTTTCACTTTTAGTAGTAAGAGATGGTAATAAGATAAACAGGATTGAGATCCTCAGGATTTAGTCCCTTTTATATTCATTTTTCTTATATATCTATATAGTTTATTTAATAATATTTATCTTGTTGAATATCATTTTTTAACATATTCTTATTAAACAAAAAACACTTATGATGTTTTTATTTTTATTAGAATTAAACAAAACTTATTTTTATCATTATTATTTTTATTGATTACTTTATAATTTGCATATGCCTTAAAATACTGAGAATGTTGAAACTATATTTAGCAACATATGCAAATTAATAATATCTTAATTTATATAAGTTATACAGTAAAAAAGTAATATAAAAAGAGAAGAAATCCACCTCTGGATTTCTTTCTCTATCCTTTATCTTATTAATATTTCTTACAAATTAAAAGCTAAAAGTTTTTTATATTTATTTAAAAATCTCTTAAAACATATCATTTTACACAAAATAGTTTATTCTTTAAAAATGATAAATTCTATTTATCTTATTATTTTTGTTATATTTATCTAAAAATACTCATTTTTCTTATACCCTTTTTATCTTGATATGCTTATCTCAAATATCTCAAATTTTATGTTATTTATATCTCAAAACATTTATTTTATATTTATTAACATTTATTATATTTAAGAAAATGTTTGTTTCTATTTTTAAATTCTTATATGTATCAAAGTTCTGAGAATGTGAGTTATACTTCTCACATACTGCGATTTATTATTTAATATTCTTATGAATAACTTATATACTTATATACTTAAAATTAATATAAATAGAAGCTAAATCCCCCTAAGGATTTAGTTCTCTATCCTTTATCTTATTCATATTTTAACTACTTTACTTCAATAAAAAAAGCACTTAAAATCGTCATAATCATGGTTATATCACATTCATGAACAACAATATGGTAAGTTGGAAATCTCAGAAGATCTCATCAATTACATTAAGTAATTCTGAGAGTGAATTAACTGCGATTTGCTGTGGAACTCATCATGCTCTATATGTAAAAAAATTTCTTAAGGAACTCAACTTATCTGTTAATCCTCTCAATATTGTTAACGATAATCAATCAGCACTTATGATGGGAATACACAGTACTGGTCGTAATAAACACATTGAGATCAAGTATTTCTTCACTAGACAATTAGTTGAAAATGGAAGTATAAAACTTTATTAATACAAACAAATGAAAATGGCAGACCAACTTACAAAAAATCTGGAACATAATCAATACAATTTATTGATAAATAAGATCATGAACTAAAAATACTTTTAATACTTATTTGAAATTTTATATCTTATTTTATATTTATTGTTTATTTCTATTCAATTATGTTTAACTTATGTTACTTGAAATCTCAAATTATATATGAAAACTTATTACTCATTTATCTTATTAATTTGGAAAAGGGAAAGCTTGTTTTATTTTAAAGAAAAGTTTCTTATTTTATTATTTTAAAAACTTATTATTAATATCCTATTTTCAACTACTTATTTTACTTTCTTATTTTTATTATTGAATGTTTCGAAGTAGCGGGAATGTTGAAAAATACTTCTGACGTACGCCGATTTATTATTTAATATTTATACTCACAATTATATAACTTATATACATAAATATTAATAAAAAAGGAGACTAAATCCAGAGGTGGATTTAGTTCTCTATCCTCTATCTTATACCCTTTTCAATAGAAAAGGCAGTAAAAATCGTCAATTATTTAGCGTTATTTACGAAACTTAATTAGTGCTATTTTATAAAATAATTTAGCGATCCGTATAAACGATTAATTAGTCACTCCTTTGAAAATTAACTAGTGATCCGTGTGTAAAGATTATTAGCGTACTTGCTGAAAATTAATTAGACTTATCTTTGAAATTTAATTGGCGCTATCTGTAAACATTAATTGATGCTATGTACGAGAACTAATTAGCGTTAAGTGTGGGAGTTAATTAACTATTTTCCCGAAAAAAGATATCACTGTCCCTATCCGATTGAGCTATTTTGGGCGGCCTCAAAAGCTCGGGTTCAACGTGAGCATGTTGATAAAGAGGAGGAATTAATTGAAAAATTCCGTGATGGCGTGAAATCCATACCAAAAGAATATTATAAAAGTTTTGTGAATATTCATCGACATAAATAAACCACTATACAAACCATCAAGTATTATATACGAAAATGATATTCAAGCCTCCTATTTATTGCTACGTACTACAATGGATCTCCTAATTTACAATTTTTGAAGAACGTCGATGAATGTTCACAAAAGTTTTTATAATATTCTTTTGGTATGGATTTCACGGCATCACGGAATTTTTCAATTAATTCCTCCTCTTTATCAACATGCTCACGTTGAACCCGAGCTTTTGAGACCGCCCAAAATAGCTCAATCAGATTGAGGTCCGGTGAATAGGGAGGTAAACAAAACACAGCAATATC
Source organism: Alloascoidea hylecoeti (assembly GCA_001600815.1). Classification (NCBI taxonomy): domain Eukaryota; kingdom Fungi; phylum Ascomycota; class Alloascoideomycetes; order Alloascoideales; family Alloascoideaceae; genus Alloascoidea; species Alloascoidea hylecoeti. Next base: position 699,216 of record BCKZ01000013.1, on the reverse strand, counting down.
CTTTTTCTCCTATGAACTTTGATATTTCATGATTTTTATGGATGGGACTGTTGTCCGTGACTATGTAGGCCTCCTTATAAATACTGTGTCTATCCATTTCTCCTATGAAATGTTTAATATAGCTAAAATAGTGACTACTATTGGTCCCGTATTTGTTGTTAGGAGCTAGCTGTGTCGTCTCATTACCACGATCCTTTTTTCTTTTCTTATTCATTGCTGGTTGTCGAACCTTAACCTCAAATAAAAGGGATCATGAGCACTTATCGCCCCCAAAATGGTCGTTGTTGTTGACCGTGTTCGAGGAACAGCAACTGTTTCCCATTCACCTTTGGTGGACCATGCTACCGAGCGACTCATATGAACGGTGAAAGAACTCTTATCAACAAATACTGTATTTTGTAAGTAGTTGAGATGCGGCTCCCATTGAAATACCCAACATCTACTTTTTTCAATTGATGCCTCACTGTTTCTGTCAATACTATGATATGAAACCTGTTTGAGGGATAGGTTACACTTTTTAGTGATATAAGAGTGGACAGCTTTCGATATTTTTAAACCATTGAAATTAGTAGTTAATTGGTCCACCTTTCCATTCGCTGTTATTCCCGGATCATCATCTATCAGGGCAATCATGAAATCTTTTTGAGTGTCGTTTAACTTTCCAGTAGTTCCTGGTTTTGGACCAGGTTTGCATTCCTTTTTCTCAACAGGTCTGAAGTCAGGATTCATTTCTTCTTCTTTTAACCAATTACGAATTGTTGATGATGGAACGTGTTGTTTCCGGGATGCCTCTGCAACAGTATAACCATGATCATGAATCAGATCATATACTTGATGTTTTATTTCTGGCTGATAACGTCGATATACCCCCCTCTTTCCAACGGTATACAGTTAATATGCAATCACCCCTGAATTAAATACTCGACCATATCAGACATAAAGGTTAGACCACTTATTCAATAAATTATTCAAGCACTACTTGCATTAAATATTCGCCCACATCTTGAGTTAATATTAGATTACATGACTCACAAATAATCGACCACCATACATTAATTTGCTTTCAAACTTACAACAAGCCGTGCACTTGTGCGTCTACATTATCTGGGAAATTATTATAGCAACTTCTAATTATAATAAGGGTCCCTAAGACTCCCTATACTTTAAAAGTTTCGTGTGGAATCGATACCGGCAGAAATTATAGACACTTTCAAATTCGTGAATTAGCTATGACTTTCCTTAAGAATTTTAAATTGAATCCCCCATCATAGTAAATAGTAAGTTAAATACTACGAAATATAAATCTAGAATACTTGAGTATCTTTCTTTTTTTTCTAATAAAATAATTTGATGAGTTGAAAATAGTCTAATCACTGTTACCTATCTATTGTGTGATGACTAATTAACTCCCTCACCTTAGAGAATGCTAATTATTTATTATTTCTCATACTTAACGCTAATTAGATTTCAAAGATATGGGTAAACAATATTTAGAAAAATCGCTAATCAATTTTTGCACATATCACTAATTAAGTTTTGGAGATGTGGCTAATTATTAATTCAATCCGATCGCTAAATAACTTTATAGAATCATTAATTAATTTTTGAACATAGCGCTAACTTGTGACCAATTAATTGTCGCATATAACACTACCAAATTCTCCTAGGTAACGCTAAATTATTTTCCGCAAGATCGCTCGCAAGATCGCTAATTATCTTCGAGAATAGCGCTATAAATAGGTGGAAAGGTTGTACCGGTATAATCACACCTAGGCACCTAGCGTTAATTATAGACACTATCTTTTGTTGCGGAGGTTGGTGCAGTATGCACGACTCCAAATCAGGACGCTGGATTCCGTCGAGTAACCCTTATAGACCATAAAGTGTAGGACTCATTCCGTATATCTAAGTAACGAATTACATGTAACTAATAGATTAACTATCATAAGTATATATGCATCTCTAATCTAAAGATTAATATGGCTGCATAAACATATTACGTACAGAAACTGACAGTATACTCTTCCCATAGTTCCCAAAAATTCAACATCATTATTAAATATATTGTAAGTATGTTATTATCGCCTTGCGTTTAAGTCCCTTGAGCCCGAGTATATAAAATATATCTTTGGACTCAAATAGTACTAGTAAATAGTTATAGGTGGGTGCAGTACATGTATAAGCTTTGTAAGCCCCCAATGGGCAAGGATTTGATATTCCCAGAGTTTTGTTATCCGCCCAAATTTATATGATTTAAAATAAGAGTTTTATTAAAATATTTACCATTCAGAACGATCTCATCTGCTGCTGCGACTGCAATTATATATCAAAGAGACTGTGGAACCAATTGCGTCCGCCAAAAAGTCATATATATGATCAGATTAAGATATAGGGTTTTAGGTCTTTTTTTAAGCATACACTATATATATAGTACGTACTACATGTAACGGTATAGCAAATATACTATAATTAATTATATTGTGCATTGCTATTTGGTTTAAATATATATATATATAGTTATATATATTATATAAACCGTATATTACATGTATATCCACGTATGCATGTTATATCTAGAACAGTTTATTGTGTAAATACGATCGCCATTCGCCAATATCCTATTCCTTATAAATATTAATCAACAATTAAAATTATATACTCTGTTGTGTATTAACAACCCTTAGAGGTGTAATATCTTTTTAAAGATATAAAGCTAGTTATATTGTTAAGACTATGTGATTACTAGGAAAGTATTAAGGACTAAAACTAAGGGAAATCTGAAGAGTATTTATATCCATATATGGGACATACAAATATTACTATAGAACTTTCTAGCTAGAACTTCAACATTGCTTTGTTATATCAACATTACTTTGTTATAGAAGGTTCTAGCAATCCAATATTATAAGTTATTTCCTCAATTATAATACAATAGGCCTATATATATGCCTATAGCTTTACAAGTTTAATATATACCTTATTGGCTATACCCTTACTGTTTTTTTATTGTTATATTGCTATAGGTTATCAAAATGATGGAATTTATGACTACTCTAAGTTCAATTGATTTATGTTAGGATAATGGCAACTTCAAGAACATTCCAATCCGAATAATTTACTTGAAACGTTACCCTTGGTCAAAATTAAAAAAAAATGGTATAGAGTTATTGATCTGTACTGATACAACAAAACCATGCCATATAAGTTTGCATATAATCAGTAGCTAGTAGCCTAGTACTGATCAATTGTTAGAACAGTAGATTGAGCTTCACATGCCATCAGATAATACCGGTATATGGATAACTTGTAAGATTTTGTTGAATAGATATGTGAGTGCTGTATTATTTTATAGTTATAAGGCCTTATAGAATGTATCTTATTTTAGTTAAGATTGATTCATAAACGCATACAATATTTATATTATGCTTAATTATAAGGCTACAATGTACAATCGTATAGATTTATAATTATTAACTAATCACAATTATATATTAGGCGCCATGTATATTTGAGACATTTCATGTAAGGCCTTATAAGCTTACTGGTATTTTTTATTTTGAATCTCATCATTAATTTATTTTTGCAAGTATTGACCGTTAATCGCAAAACTGAAATAATGTATAGCATTGTATATACCATTTTCATACACCCTTAAAAGACTCTAATATTCAATAGTTATAAATCTGAATTTCTTCGTAAAAGTATATATCTATATAGATCTACTCTTAGATTGCAAGTTTGCAATTGGTAACACAATCTTTTGAATGCTATATAATTTATTAATAGGTCTAAGCAATATGATTTATATCTTAATCTATGTACTGTATATATAATCTAGATCTATAGGGCCAATATTTTCAATTCAAAATTTATTTATACATATTACATGTGCATTTTAGACTCTTCTTCAATTCTTAATTATAATCGTATGTATAAGTTTACATACAAGTACTGTACTAGTTGACAGTAACTTGATACAACAGGAGATTAATGATTTGATTTCTTTGATGAGTTATAACTGTAATATAGGGCCTATACATTTTACAGGCAATGATGAGATTATTGTCCATAGCTGCTATCAGTTATTTTTATCAAATCAAATTTAGAAAAATAATATGAAGGTTGTAATGGTAATTTATAAAAATCCTTGTGCTTAAGATTCATATAATCATAAGTTGTATAGACACCTGTTGTAATTGAAAGGTTTCTGTGAACACTGAACTAATCCTATGCCTAAAATATTCTTATATACGTATATAAGTCGTATATGTAAAAACTCAATATAAAATCAGAGATTTCCCTAAATGTTTCATCAAGCTTTAGCATATCTGATTATTAAGGTTCACCGTTAGATTTAGCTATTAATATTTAAATGGGGGGAAAGATTTTATGCCTTCATGGTTTTGGACAAGTAAGTTCGTTAAATTTCCTTTGACTGGAATTGATGGATATTAACATTGAGTTAATATATAGTGTGCTTCCGAGATGTTTGCAAAATCTTCTCAAGTTCGAGAAGCTCTTCAAGATTTTGGATATGAGCTGCATTATCTTGATGCACCGATTGCAATCAAGTTATGCGATTTTCCATCAGACGATTCTGGGTTTCCACACATATCGAATAAACCTAAAATAGATGGTGAGATTTCTTATATCAGGTCATGGTGGCCATATGATTTCTCAAAAAAAGAATATTCTTCACTGGAGCAAGGTCTTCATCACGTTAGTGATGCAATCGATAAATATGGTCCATTTGAGGGAATTATTGGTTTCAGTCAAGGGGCAGCATTTGCAGGATTATTATGCGAATATATGTTTCATATTCAAAAAAAATCTCCATTTTATTTTCAGGGGGAGAAGATAATAATCAAGCAAAAAATGTTTAAATTTGCAATTTTTTTCAGTGGATTTCGAATTTTTATTAAGTCAAACCATTTGCAGTTTATGTATAAAAAACAAATCGATTTACCAACATTGCATGTTATAGGTGATTTGGATCTCGAGATGTCAAGAAGATGCAGTTTAAGTCTTTGGAGAGTTTGTAAAGAATCAAAAAGAACTATTATCAGGCATCGGGGTGCTCATTTTATTCCGAATGGAAAGAATCAGGTTAACCAAATAATAAAATGGGTGAAAAATATTGAATCAAATGATATCGAAACTAAAACTTTGCACAGCAGTTCCTCTGAAGATTTGACAAAATCTTTTCCTAAAATAGACAGTGACACTGAAACAAATGATTCAACTTCCGGGATGGATTACAATTCCAATTCAGATACAGACACTGATGTAGAATTAGATATCGATATAGCTGATTATAAGAGATATCTGGAATAAATATTTTTATAAACGTTCATTAGGTTAGAAAAATGCAGAATCCCGATAATGTGTGCAATGTGCATGTCATTTAGCTAAATATTGAAGTGAGGCTGAAAACTCACAAAATGTGCATATGTACATATGAGCATATTCAGAGACCTATTGCAGTAAGATGTGTAGTTTGTACTATAATCTACGCCTTTCTCAGTTATACCGTAACCATATACAGTTACTACATACATTGTCATACAGTAGCATACTAGAATCCCCTATTCCTCTCGTGTGAGCATAGTCTGACGGATTTGGCTGCTCTATTTTCCCCCATGACACTTCCCACATGTCGCCAAGCCAGAGTGAATTCAGGGAAAGGTATATCTAGCAGTTGGTACTAACATGGAAAGATGAGAAGTTAATTCTCTCGAGATAAACTATCAAAACCCGGGGAAAAAGAAGAAGAACCCCCCTGAAAACAACAAACATATTAGGATAGGTAGTTTATTTATACAAAGTTTCTAGTGAATTCATATATAAATATATATATATTATGCTGATGTTGGTAATCGTTTTATCGAACTCCTTGTTTTTTGTGATCCTTGGTCCTGTCACAAACTTTGGGATCACACTTACACTGTTTACAGTGAACTGTTATGTTGTAATAGCTTCTAATTATAACAGACTATATATAATAATCAAACACAATAATATCTTAATTCTGAATCTTTCGATATCGAAGTAGTTGACACCAACTATAAGCTGACAGCCGATAATTTTTATTAAAGGGAATATATACTGTTTAAATAGTCCAATCTTTCCTATGCTACAACCATACTGGAGACCCATTAGTGACCAATCTAGTACTAACAGATGTCTCATTAACCTCATATGTTTTATTATACTAAATAATACAACAGTTATTATCACTTTCATGCATATGTGTAATTTTTCTATACTTTCATAGTTTTTACAATCAAACAATTGCAAGATTTATTTCTAAAAATACTCAGATATAAACTTTCAAAGAAATTATCAATTGTATCTATTTAAGTCGGTTGCAACACATACAATGTCGTATCTTCATCTGCGAACCCTACAAGTTAAATTTATCTAGTATCATGATCAGAAATTCAGAGTATATAAGTCTTATGGAGCTGCATAGAACAATTCAATACTGAAAAATATAGCTATATTATCGTAACGTAGATATTCGTTTTAATAAAATCAGCTCTAAAATATGCCTTCTATAACATACAACAATCTACTGCCCCCCAAAACAAAAACAAAAACAAAAAAAACACATACACGCACACACAAAAGTGGAACCAGCCTACGAGTACTCCACAAGGCCTTAAACTATTACTAAAATAGTGTAGAATGTTTAGTAAATTCTAAAGATTATACTTGTTTTTTCTCTGATTCAAATAGGGGTGTAGCATTAAATAACAATGTGGCCGGGTAATGTTCTGCACGAGTCCCAATTTAATCGTTGATTTGAATAATACTTATAAAACTATGGCCACCAAAACAAGAAAGATCCTGTGTCTTCACGGGTTTGTTCAGGTATGTTAATCCTGATCATCTCCATATATATGACTTAGAGATATTGACTTTGCATGTTGTTTTTTTTCGTTTTCGGCAACCTCAAGTGCGGTTCAATTTTCCAGAAAAAGTCTTCTGGCCTTCGTAAAGCACTCCAAAAACTAAACTACGAGTTAATCTATGTCGATGGCCCAATTATACTAAAAACTGCTGATTTACCTTTCCAAGTGTCGGATGTGTCTTCCTTAGGAGGCCAATCAGTTCAGGATGACAACCCTAATTACAGATCCTGGTGGCCAGCAGACGAAACGAAGCCCGATTATTACTCATTGGAGACAAGTCTCCTGATAATAAATGAGGCAGTTGAAAAACAAGGTCCCTTCGAAGGAGTAATTGGGTTTAGTCAGGGTGCTGGGTTTGCTGGATTATTATGTGAGTATATTACAAACATTCAGCATAGTAAGCCATTTTACGCCAGAGGTTCCAATGATGAATCCCAGAAAATACTGATTAAGCAGGATCCATTCAAGTTTGCTATTTTCTACAGTGGATTCCGAGCAAAGGCGGAGTTCCTACAGTTTATGTATGACAAAAAGATCGACACTCCGACTTTACATGTGTTGGGAAGTTTGGATACGGTGGTTTCAGAGGAGAGAAGTCTCTTACTTTGGGACTCATGTGAAGAATCTAGTAGGACTATGTTACGACACCCGGGCGGGCACTTTGTTCCAAATAGTAAGGGACAGATTACGACGTTGCTCGGCTGGCTGCAGGATGTCAATGACACACCAACCGAAGACCCTAACCTTAAAGAGTCGGAACCGGGCAACGACGATGAATGGGCCATGTTTGACAAAATAGGCAAGCTTTGAATATAAAACTGGTCTCTTACTGTATGTTAATAATTGGTGTAATGTGTCCTTTAATAGACGTTTATATACTCAAATAAGCAAACATCTCTCGAGCGGAACGGCTGAGTGTCATGATCAGCCAAGCACGGGTCACAAGGAAACAATTGAGAGTCTTCGAGAATATTCATCTTTCAACCTCGCGATGACCATCTCCGTGATGGATTTCTATAACTACTCTTCCGTTTCCACCCTTGCCATCTCTGTTTCCCAAGCATTACGTGTACGAATACGATCTTGTAATAATCCTTATGTCTAGAAATGTTCCTTCACATCAACCGGATCACCAACCGGATCTACCCATGTCCACAACTCATCGCATCCAGACGCGGCGCTCTCACAAGAAGTCACGACGCGGGTGTGTTACATGTAAACAGAGGAAAATAAAGGTATGTGATATCTCTATTCACCATATATATTTAGGCTTATAGGCATATGAGCTAACCAACATCTTTCCTTTAGTGTGACGAGACCCATCCCAATTGTAACAACTGCACTCGAAGAGCCATCGAGTGTAAATACCTCCCAATTACATCTTTATCAACCGATGATAGGTCGAGGAGCTCAAGGAGGCAATCGTCCACCGCTATACCCTCGACTTCTAATTCGGCTTCAAGCTCGACAAATTCTACTTCAACATCATCATCAAACTCAATATCTCCCCATATTCAGAATCGAAGTAGCATTAGTCTAATGGGCAGTTATTCTCAAAATGAGCCATTTCCCCAATTCTTGGAGTGGTCAACGATGGACTTGCAATTGATTCTACATTTTTCAACATCTTTCTATCTCCGGCTGTCAACAAAGCCGGTACTCCGTAATATATGGTGTACAGCGTTACCACCTCTCGCATACAAATATAACTATTTGATGAGAATGCTATTGGCGATAAGTGCTCTTGATTTCGAATATAATGCTCCCAATGACAAAAAATTGGTTCATAATGGTAGGTCACACTATGATTTTTTAGCGAAATATCATCAAACCAAAAGTCTCGAAGATTTCAAATATTGTCTTCATCCTCAGAACTCTGATGAAGCTATTGCTGTGATGTGTACAAGTTTCTTCAATCTTATATTTTTGACCGCTTCTCCTGAACATAGGCTCTCAGATGCAGATTTTTTTAAGATCGCAAAAGGTATAAAGCCTGTATTCTTTGAATCTCAAGCGGCGATTGCTTCCAGTGTTTTTGCTCCTCTAATCCAGTTTTATGGCCCAAAAAATGGAAATATTAAATCTTCAGATTTTCCCCACTACTTATACCAATTACTCAACATCCAAGATTTTGAAACTGAGACATTAACTCTAAAAGAATTTACCGAAATACCAACAATAGAAGGGTTTAGCTTTGACTTTTATAATCGGACCCCAGTCTTATCTTCCTCTTCTCAAAGCTCTAGAAATATAACGGCAAATGAAAACACTTACAGAAATAATTTACTGTTTTCCCACGTATACTTATCGGCAATAAGCGACTTGGAACGTGAATTTTCAAATATTTATAATATTGAGGATCCGGAAACTGATTATATTTCAGTGATATCTCGTTGGGTTTCATTTGTTCCCAATGAGTTCGTAACTTTAATCGACCAAGATGATCCCCGTGCTCTTATAATAGTAGCACATTTCATAATGTTATTATACTCACTTCCCAATATTTGGTGGCTTACCCCACTACAAGATGAATTAGATTACATTGAAGCTCGAATTAGATCTCAAGAATGGGCAAGGTTTTTAAAACTTCCTCGGATGGTATCAGAGGATTTAGCTAGATGGCATGAAGCTAAAAATCTTGAACCTGGTACAGCTTTCACTACAAAAAGTGAACTCTTAAGATTAAATATGTTATCTTCCGATTTCATTTGATTTCAAATACACCAATAGAATACCTTGTTTTCGTGTTTATATCCAAGAAAAAGATGAATACGTATGTGATTATTAATTTGTTTTATTACTAAATTAATATAGTCCTCCATTGTCCATGAACTCTTAATTGATTTTATTTGTTTTAGTGTTAAAAATTGGGTTATAGGATTTTTTATTATTCATCGATGATTTTCTATCTAATTGCCTTTTCATTATTATTTAAATAATCTTGTACATGTATATAATCTAAATAGTATAGTATTTGTGTTATAAAAATATACCATGAGTGTGCCAGAATGGATTTTTCAGAAGGGCAAATTTCGATGCACCCGTACTTTATTTTACGCGCGGATGAGTTTATTATTGTACCGGGTATCCTTCTATGCACGTCAAGTTTAAAATATTACCAAGTTACCGGTTATTAATTAGATGAACCACAGTACATACCGGTTCCTTGATTTTCCTGTTCCATTTTGGCAGCATCCATTATGGAACATTCGCTGGTAGAGTGTTAAATATTTTTTTTTATCAATCATCCTTAAAATCAAATCGAAGTACTCTTCTATAATTATTTTTCCATTTACTCTCATTTAGTTACGAATTAGGAATTATGAACCAAACAATCAATCGATTCATACGTACGTATACAGGAAATCTGGTTTTTAACTAAAATAAAAAAATATAACTGGACTTAATTTGAAAGGAAACTGAACTGGATTTACAGCCAAAATAGCACATTACAAGTAATGGGTCTTATCATACTATTAATGCGTTGATACATCATAACGTAACAGTTGTTATAGTTATTTCATCGATATATGAGTTTGACGTAGTATATTATATTAGCTAGATTGAAATAATAGATAGAAAAGTTAAAACAACAACAATTAATTTTATAGTTCTATAACAATGTATAATAATTAGACACTAGAGACAATCTCATTAGCATTTTTCAAAACTTCAATCATGTTATGACACTCTTTCCTTCTTTGCACAGTTGATTCACTTTCAGACGCTAATGTTTCCAAAACCTCAGCTTTATACAATTGTTCCAACAATTCTTTTTGCATTTCTTCTTTTGAGAATTGAATAAGTTTCAACATTATAGCTTTTGGTACAGTATCAGATACAGTACGCTTAACAATGTTAAAATAAGATTGAATAAGGAGTTTGATCACTTCAACTTCCATTGCTTCTCTGTCACCCATTGCACCAGTCGCACGTAATACAGCTGGAGGCGGTTCCATTGCTGCTAAACGTCTCTTACTTTTTGAGGAGAAAAAATTACTAAAAATTCCAGTAATTGAATCATCTTGAGGTGGTTGAGATTGCTGTTGTTGGTTTGGTAACGGTTTACCGGATTTATCGACCTGTATAGGTTTAACTGGATGGAATTTTTCTTGAACAATAGCCATTGCCTGTGAACCTTTTAATAAATCTGGATGAGCGGTATTAATATAACATTCTTCCATTTCAATCAAATTTCCCACAAACGTGTTGGTTGGAATTAACGATTTTCGTAAAAAGGCGATAACTACTTGTAATAGTTGTTCCTTTAATACAGGGTATCTATTATACTTCGTTTTTGATACAATCTGTGATAAAATTCGAACCAATTCGTCAAAGATAAGAGTGATACATTTCAAACTTGGTTCACCAAATCTTCTAATTTGTTTCTTGACAAGTGATTCAAATGCTTGAGTTCCCACAAACAAAGATGGAGAAGTACCTGAAGAGTTGTATAGAATTGTCCTTATATCTACTTCCTTAATCTCATCAAAAGGATCCAATGCATTGACACCATTTTTATAAATTTCATGAAATACAAAACTTACTCTAGCACCACCACTTAGTTCTTGAGAAGATAATTCTGTTCCCTCACCATCCAAAACCGCACGATATTCATTACAAAATTCGGTAATAGTATTCAAGACTATACTTGATGGATTACCCATTCTTTCATCACCTAAAGCGGCAAGTTCAGCTTTATATTTAGCTAAACTTGACTCAATTTTCATTTTTATTTCAGGTAATGTTGCCTTAATATGTTGAAGTAAAATTCCATTTAATTTTCTTGCCAAATAAGGGGTACCACAGTATTGAGCTTTGGACATATAACTTGGATGAGATTCGAAGAACTTTCGTTCAGAATCCAAAGCGGCTTGAATTGATTTGTTGGTATCGATGTCACGTTGACCTCTATTTATAACGGGGATATAACCATAGCGCAATGGAATTATACGACCAGCTAATATATCGATAACATCAGTACCTTGATCCATTAAATCGATTTTTGTTAAAACACCAATTGTTCGGCTACCCTCGGGGTCAACTTCTTGAGCCAATTTCAACCCATCTGAATTTGCCAAATCTTGATTAGCGGCATTGACGGATAATATGATGGCGTTTGGTTTTTGAATGTATTTAAGGACCATATCTTTGATTTGCTTCTCAATATCTCTTGGTTGATCACCAACGGGAACTTTTGTCAGACCAGGCAAATCTACAAGGGTTAAGGTAAGAACATGGGGAGAGTATATACGTAGATTGATTGGAATAGGAGAGATTCCAGCATTTTTGCCAGTAGTTTTCTCTGTTTCTCTCACGATTTCCTGGCGGATTTCATCAAATTCATAAAACTTCTTATCAGGAATGTGGAGAAACTCGCCCCATTCATCAGTATTTGTTTCGTTTGTACGTTTCGTGGAATCATTCCCGGCAGCAGTTTTGGAGCGGCGATTAATTAGCTGTAGTACCAGGGGTCTTCGAGTAACAATGCCACTGCCACGAGGCAAGAAATCACGGCCCACAATGTTTTCAAGGACTGAAGACTTGCCACTGGATTGGGAGCCTAGAACGGTGATTTGGGGTAAGTCAATGGGACTGGAACTGGCACCCAGTGATGCGAGGGCGTCCTGAAGCCTGTTGATGGTGGAAATGAGGTGTTGGTCCATTTTCAGTGGGATTACTCTTTGGATTTGTTTTTTGTTTGGTTTTGCCCTCAGATCGAAGCTGGCTTCAGGTAGGTAGGGGGTGGACGGGTGTAGTTGCGTGGTTTCTTCTTCTTCTGGTATGCATGCATTTGCATTTTCTTCTCATTTCTTCCCAACTCCAAAAATGTCCGCCATTCCTCGAAAACACGCCAAAACACAGAGTGCCTTTGTGAGTATCCTCCTATTATTGATGTATCATCATACACTGTTTTCTCTGCATTCAATTCTATTGGGCAGAGAGTGCTTCAACGGTTATCATAATTATATGTATGTTGCTAACCCCCACATAGGCCTTTGAACGCACGTCGTCAAGTATAGCAGCTTCCCAAATGCGCAATGCCCTGAATAACCTCACCGATACTGTTAAGGACCCAGAAACTAAAAGGCTGTTTGAAAATGAAATGGACAGCTTTTTTAGTCTCTTCAGAAGATATTTGAACGACAAAGCCGATGCTAACCATGTCCAGTGGGATGGGATCCAACCCCCAAACCCGGAACAGGTTGTAGATTACTCCGCTTTGGACCCAGACCAATCTGGTGCTGAATTTTTGTCCAAATTGGCCGTTTTAAAGCTGAATGGTGGGTTGGGTACCTCAATGGGTTGTGTTGGTCCTAAGTCTGTAATTGAGGTCAGAGATGGAAGCTCCTTTTTGGACTTGTCTGTCAGACAGGTGGAGCATTTGAATAAAAAATATAACGTTGACGTCCCATTTGTCTTGATGAACTCCTTCAATACTGATTCTGATACTCAAAATCTTATTAAGAAGTATGCAAGCCATAGGATTCGTGTCATAACTTTCAACCAATCAAGATTCCCAAGAGTCTTCAAAGATTCCTTGTTGCCCGTTCCAAAGGATTTTAATGGCACTATTGATGCTTGGTATCCTCCAGGTCATGGTGACTTGTTTGAGTCAATTGCGACCTCTGGCGTTCTGGATAGATTGCTTGCAGAAGGCAAAGAAATCTTATTTGTCTCAAACATTGACAACTTAGGTGCCGTTGTTGATTTGCCAATCTTGAAACATATGGTTGACTCTAAATCTGAATATATAATGGAGTTAACAAATAAAACAAGGGCTGATGTCAAAGGTGGTACTATTATTGACTATGATGGTGAGGTACGTTTGCTAGAATTGGCCCAAGTTCCAAAAGATCATATTGAAGAATTTAAATCTATCAAAAAGTTTAAATATTTCAATACAAATAATTTGTGGATTAATTTAAAAGCAATCAAACGATTGGCAGAAGAAGAAAAACTCGATTTAGAAATTATTCCAAATACTAAAAGCATTTCTGTTGGTAATAATGATTTTTCAGTCTTACAATTGGAAACTGCTGTTGGTGCTGCAATCAAATATTTCCATGGAGGGCATGGAGTTAATGTTCCAAGATCTAGATTTTTACCTGTGAAAACTTGTTCGGATCTATTACTTGTTAAGTCTGACCTATATTACCTATCTCATGGTGAATTGACCTTGGTGGATGATAGATTCGGTGCTCAACCTCTTGTAAAATTGGGTTCTCATTTTAAAAAGGTTTCTGACTTCCAACAAAGAATCCCTCATATGCCAAAAATCTTGGAATTGGATCATTTAACAATTACAGGTAATGTAAATCTTGGAAAGGCCGTTCAATTGAAAGGAACTGTTATCATCGTTTGTTCTGATGGTCAGAAAATAGATATTCCAAATGGAAGTGTTTTAGAGAATGTTGTCATTACTGGCAACTTATCTATTTTGGAACATTAAATTTTTTTCTATACATGTCATTGTTATTTAAATTTAAAGGAATAAATCTAATAGATCGTATATATTTAGAATTATATATAAATGTGATACTTTTTTTTATATATATTTTTATACATTTTATAGTTATATCGAAAAAGCACCGCAAACTTAGTTAACCCATCTCCTCGCAGATCGGAATAATCTTACCCAAGGCCCATTCTCTCCCCATGCGGCATCAGCCGGATACCATGAATTGGATTCCTTTCTTGTAACACGTTCAGGGTGTGGCATCATGATCAGAACACGACCATTAGGCGTACGAACACCTGTAATGCCATCAACTGATCCATTAGGATTGAAAGGATACTTTTCTGTAGCATTACCATAATTATCAACATATCTTACAGAAACTAAACCATTAGATTGTAACTTATTCTGTTGTTCAATAGTAGAAAAAGAAGCTCTACCTTCGCCATGAGCAACTGCAATTGGTAATTTGGATCCTTTCATTCCATGTAAAAACACACTTGGTTCGGGACCGTTATCCAATATTTCAACCATAGCCACCCTAGCCTCGTATTGTTCTGATGCATTTGAACTAAAAGTTGGCCAATCTTCTGCACCATTAATTAGGGACTTGAGGCCACTTATCATCTGACAACCATTACAGGCTCCAAATGCAAAAGTGTCCTTACGTTGATTAAAAAATCGTTCAAATTGTGCCTTAGCATCTTTGTGGAAAAGAATTGATTTGGCCCAACCAGCGCCAGCTCCTAAAACATCACCATATGAAAATCCACCACATGCTGCAATTCCAACAAAATCATCCAAATTAACAGAGCCACTTAGGATGTCTGTCATGTGAACATCAACAGAAGTGAAGCCTGCTTGTTCAAATGAAAAAGCCATTTCTTGTTGACCATTAACACCTTGTTCACGTAAAATGGCAACCTGTGGGCGCTTATTAGCCAAAGAAGATAATCCGATAAGATCGTTTGTTTCAAACGACAGCTTATATGAAAGACCAGGATCTTGGTTGTCAGTAATATTGGCAAATTCTTGATCAGCACATTGTGGATTATCTCGCAATCTTTGGATTTTGTAGGAAGTTTCTGACCATGCCTGTTGTAATTTAGCTCTAGTAGAAGTAAATTTTTGAACTCCATTATAACTGAATGAAATCTCTTGATTTTTAGTATTATTAGTTGAACCAACAACAGAAATATGACCTTCCGGAACTCCATGTGTATTCAATAATTCCCCGAATCTAGCTAAATCGGAATCCCTAATTTGGAACACAGCACCTAGTTCTTCGTTGAATAATGCAGTAATAACATCATCGTTACCTTTTAGTGATATATCAAGACCAGTACGCCCAGAAAATGCCATTTCTAATAATGTAACAAATATACCACCATCTGATCTATCGTGATATGCCAATACAATTGGATTTTCAGATTTATGTAATTCTTCCAAAGCTTTCAAGAATCCCTTAAAGATACCAGTATTGAAAACGGAAGGCGCAGCATCTCCTAGTTCGTTGTAAACCTGTGCGATGGCAGAACCACCAAGTGCAGAAGGTTTACTAATATCAGAAAGGTCAACAAAAACAAGTTTTGTAGATTCATCAATATTTTGAAGTTGAGGAGTCCATGTGTTGTGAGTATTGTCAACGGGGGAAAAGGCTGTAACAACCAGCGAAAGAGGTGCAGTTACTTCTTTTTTCTTACCATCCTCATTCCACTTCATTTTCAAAGACATACTGTCCTTGCCTACTGGAATTGAAACGCCAAGAGCAGGACAAAGATCCAGACCAATAGCTTGAACAGCTTCATAAAGCGCAGAACCTTCACCTTCGTGTGAAGCAGCAGACATCCAATTGGCACTCATTCGAACTCTCTCCAGGGCAGAAACGTCAGATGCGTACAGGTTCATAAGAGATTCAGCAACACACATCTTAGCAGAAGCTGCAGGAGAAATGAGTGCGATGCCAGGTTTTTCTCCCATAGCTAAAGCTTCACCTGTAATAATATTTTGGCCAAGTGCAGTGGATGTTACACCAACATCGGCTACAGGAACTTGCCATGGGCCGACCATTTGGTCTCTGTCAATAAGACCTGTAACGGATCTATCACCAATACTGATCAAGAATGATTTAGACCCAACACTAGGAAGATGCAGAACTCTATCAACAGCTTCCGATATATGAACACTAGAATTGAAAGGAGTTAGTGTTAATGGTTTAGTAATTGCTGTCCTGCTCATCTTAGGGGGTTTTCCAAACAGAATTGACATCTCCAAATCAATCGGTGTTGTACCTAATAGTTTATCATTTAAGATTAATCTTTCCTCGGTTGTAGCATGACCAACAACAGCAAAATGTGCTCTTTCTCTATCACAAATTTCCTTGAACAATTGAAGATCACTTGGAGCAACTGCAAGAACGTACCGCTCCTGAGCTTCACAGCACCAAATTTCCATTGGCGACATTCCTGGCTCAACGCATGGAACATCTCTCAATTCAAAAATGGCACCAAGGCCATTGTCATGAACAAGCTCGGGCAGAGCATTTGATAGACCACCTGCACCAACATCATGAATTGATTGTATTGGATTATTGTCGTCTAAACCAATACAAGCATCAATAACTTGCTGAGCTCTTCTTTGCATTTCGGGATTACCTCTCTGGACAGAAGCAAAATCTAGATCAGAAGAAGCATCTCCAGAAGCTACAGAAGAAGCGGCACCACCACCCAGTCCAATAAGCATTGAAGGACCACCAAGAACGATAATACATGCACCATCTGTGATCTTCTTGTTCTTTAGAGCAAACTGAGGACGTATAGCACCTAACCCCCCTGCGATCATGATAGGTTTATGGAAACCTCTGATTTCTTCCTTTCCGTTTCCATTTACAACTCTAGTAGTAAGAGTTCTGAAGTAACCTGTGATACAAGGACGACCAAATTCATTATTGAAAGCTGCACTTCCAATCGGAGCTTCAATAATAATATCAAGAGCACTTGCAATATGACTTGGTTTTCCAATGTCTAGCTCCCAAGGTTGAACAGAGCCGGGAATCAATAAATCCGAAATGGAAAAACCTGAGAGACCAGCTTTGGATTTAGAACCGCGGCCAACAGCACCTTCGTCTCTAATCTCACCACCAGATCCGGTAGCAGCTCCTGCAAATGGCGATACAGCAGTTGGATGGTTGTGGGTTTCGACTTTGCAAATGAGTTGAACTTTCTCTTCCTTTGAAGTCCAAACTTTAGTTTTCAAAACAGGAGCATAAAATACAGCATCATGACCTTCGAGAACAGCTGCATTGTCCGAATATGCTGAAATTGTATATTCTGGATGCAAGTTATGAGTATTTTTAATCATCTTGAATAGACTGAATGGTTTCTTTTCACCATCAATTGTCCAATCAGCATTAAATATTTTATGTCGACAATGTTCAGAATTAACCTGAGCAAACATGAATAATTCAACATCCGTAGGCTTGCGACCATTTTTATGGCTAAATGCTTCTACCAAGTATTCGATTTCACCTTCATCTAAAGCCAAACCTAATTTAATATTTGCATCTTCAATTTTTTTCTTTGGGGCTTCTTTAAGATCAATTTCAATCAAAGGTTTGGGTTCATGATGTTGAAAAAGATCATCATGAGTAGGAGTATGATTTAAAATTGTTTGCGTCATTTTATCAAAAACGGAGTGGAGACCAGCATGTTTTTTTAAAAAAGTTTCAAAAGGAAATTCATGGCGGACATTAATAAGAATATTAATGCCTCTCTCGATTCTCTCGATATGAGAATCCAATCCACAGACTTCAGCAATGTTAGTGGCCTTTGATGACCATGGAGAGATAGTACCTGGTCGAGGAATGATTCTAACAATATAACTATCTTGATCGAGTGACGCATTTTCTGGGGTTTCGATAGTTTTGATGAGGGTTTTTGTTAAAGCATCCGAATTGTCAAGTGGTGAGTTATATTCCAGAAGAGCATCTAGCAAACGTCTTTCGTTAGTTGCAGTGTTAAAAATAGCATCATCAGCGCTTGGCTTCAAAGAGATATAGTGAACATATGAAGATCTGATGGAAGTAACAATTGAAGAATTTACTGCTTTGTTGATATCTGAAATTAAATTTGCAGATCTAAATGAAGATAATCCCACTGGACCTGGGATGACAAGAAAGTCTTTACTCATCGAGGATATCTAGTGCTGGGTTGGATGTCAATCAAAACTTGATAATTGAGGTGACTAATTTTGGGAATGAAGGTTAGTGCTGAAAAAGATAAATGATGAAGATCAGTATGAAGCAGATCAGAGTGAAGACCCGCATGAATATCAGCCATTACAAAAAAACGACCGAATGTGAAGATGAAAACAGAGAGGAGCAACGTACCAAACACAATATAAGCAGATATATATGCTGTTATACTATGGGCGACTGTGAAAGTTAAGAAGGTGTTGGTGGTCCTGGAGAGACTACTAAAAACTCTTTTTGTGCGAAACCGTTTGATATATAAGGTTACCCGCACACATAAGCGTAAATAACAGAACTTTTATAACCACTATCAAAGTATTTTTGTTCCCATAATTATAAATAATAATGGCCCAAGGGAATTTGAAATTGAAAAAAAAATCTGCTGGTAGAATAACCAAAAAGCAGTAAGTACTTCCATAATATTACACATTATATTACAGTTATAAACTAATGTTGCCTCAAACTTCGAAATAGATCACAACAGAAAAAAGCTGCACCTAAAATCATCGCACCCCAAAAGAAACTATTGAAAACCGAAGCTAAAATCCAAAAAACACACAAAGCTGCTCTTATCTCAGCAACGGAGAAATTAATTGCAAGCAGAGTGGGGCATTTAGAAGTCGTCAAAGGTTCCCGAAGGCAGGTTGAAAAACAGAACAAACTGAAGGAACAGAAAAAAAAATCAGCATGAAAAAATCTTTTGAAGATAACTCCTGCCATCTTTATAAAGGTTCGATAAAGCTGACGATTAGGTTCACCAATAGTTCACAATTAAAAGGCTTTAAAAAAATAGGTAATCACCCGAAAAAATTTTCTTCTATAAGAAATGGTATAAGTTCAACCCAACAGGTAGAGGTCCGAACTAATTTATGTGGACTTGACTCTAACAAACAAAATAATAGAGTGGCATAACTCAAATTAATTATACGTAATGAATAAATAAAGTATTTCAAAGTTGATTATAGATTTTCACTACCTTCAAATTTGCTCATGATGTTGGCTGTTCGTTGCAAAATTTGTTTTTTTCTTTCTGAACGAGTGCTCATTAATTCTTCTCTATTAAATGTAGCAGATTGCTCCTTTTTTGGTTTTGTGACCTTTGATGTGTTCTTCTGTATTGATATGGATGTGGTGTTCGCATTTTTTGTAGACCTATGTGTGTGTTTGGTGTTTCCTTTAGAGGACTTTGTGTGATTGTCTGATTCACTGGAATTCTTGATGTTTCTTAGTCCCATCATCTCTTCTGCCTCCCGTTTCGTCCTGTCTGTTTCACTTTCGAGCCAAGAGCTGGATGCCCCTGTCTGTTTTTGAACTCTCTGGGCAGTCTTCTTGGTCATGAAAAATCGACTTTTTATATATGGTGGGTCAATTTGCTTGGTTGCTGTCCCAGGATTAGCCCAACTAGGTGGTAATGTCATCCATTCAGGTCTAGATGTTGAATGTGGCATTCCATGAACATTACTTTTGGAGTTTTTCTGAAGTCTCTTTTTAGCCTTGGCCTCCTCTTCCTGTGCAGATAATATGCTTTTCGGTATGCTTGGTCCAATCATATCGTCATCACTAGATGAGCTGTCATCGCTGCTTTCAATAAAATCCTTTTGATTCCCTATCATAACTAGATGTTTCCACAGTGCACTAATTATTGAAAAATGGCGAAGAGTTACCCGGCATAAATAGTTACCCAACTCTCGACACTTTAATGTTTCATTGTTTCTATTCCTCAAACATGAAGGCATCTACTAAATTATCTACTCTGTTTTCTGTAGCTCTTCTGACCGTCGGAAGCTTATCAGAAGCACACAAGGCACTAGAGGCTGCTGTGTTTGTCTTTCCACATGCACCCAAAACAGATGCGACACCCAAGTTGGATTTCAACACTGCGAAATTGGTTCTAGCCGATAGATTGGATGTGTTTAGAGACGAAGACATTTCTGTAAGCTTAATTTAATTGGACGATGCTAATTTATGACAGATTTCTAACACTGTTTAATGATATATTAGAGTGAAGAAGTTCTTTCCCTAAAAGACTTGGATATCAACCCTTCTGAATCTTTATTTGCAAATGAAGAAGGAAGCTTTATGATTGTTGTTCAAGGAATAGATAACACAAAAGATTTTATGTCAAGCGAAGGGATTTTACCTCTTTTTACTATTGAATCACCTCCAAAATTTTCTTACTTTTCTTCGCTTTTGAATACTCTCGTTCATCAAGTGGGTCAGTTAAAAGACACTATTGTGAACAAAATAAACCATGAAACAAACTTAGCTCCCCTTTTCTCAGTTGTAGGAGAATTCGCCGATATTGATTTCACAGCTTTCAAAAAACTGGAGATTAATATTGTCAGTCTATTTAATGATGCTTTCAATACCCAAAAGTCTAATCTTAAAGATCAGTTCGACCAACAAATTGAGGAGGATAAACAATTCATTTATGAGATTTCAGCATTAAACTCCCTTACCTCACAATCACCTGTGCATGGACAAACTGTCATTATCGAATCTCGCTCACTGAGTGCTTTATCAAACCGTTATGGGGGAGATTCAAAAAAAGTCAAAATTGCGGAGCAAATGATATTTGAATCCATCAATCATATTATAAAATCATTTGCCTCAAAAGTTAAGAGCACGGTTATTGTTCTGCCTGATGATTCTGCTAACACTGGAAAACCAGTTATAACCCATAGAAAATTGGAACAAACTATTAAGGAAAAGAGAAGTACCCCATCACAAAGAAAAGATGTCAGTTTTGAATTTAATTTATTCCTTTGGTTTGGGATTGTATTGATTCTCCTGGTAGTTGGAGGGGTACAATTGCTTTATAGTGTCGGAAGCGAAGAACTACCAGGAATATTGAGTGCTGCTACACATGTGAAGAAAGCATAAGATGCTCAAATTTTAATATTATAGTCTATAGATAAGTTGAAAGTTAATTTATGTTAATGGAAATACACATCAGCATTGAATATTATATCCTACGATTTTATTCCACCCGAAATACTTATAAGAACATGCAAAAAATTATTTATTCCAAAGTTAGTAATCCCATTGCCACTGGTTTTTAACTTTTTGTTGGAACCATTCGTCTAGTCCTTCTCTAATAATAGGTTTATTCGGAACCCTAACATCCAAAATCTGATCATCAATTTTAATATACTGTAAAGATGGTTGAGAAGCTTTTAGCTCTATAGCGATTGATTCGTACCGTGTCCATGCTTCAAGCAATAAAGATAATCCTGATACGGGCTGACCTAGATATGCAGGACCACTTCCTCCAAAAAGGTCTAAATACAAAAGATTATGAAATTTTGAAATAATGACCATTCCCCTACGATTATCAAATGACTGTAATGAAATTCGTAACCCTTTAAGATTTTTGCATCTCTTCAAACTAATAACTGCTTCAGGTGTCATTCTCCTACTTGTATTTGCAAATGGTAATTCATCCACAGTCTCGATTGATAAAAACTCAAGAGTATCTTTATGCTTAACGATAGCATTAAAGTAGTTGGCACATAGTTCACTCCATGATATTCCAGTTCTTGCTTTGGTGGAATTCCATCTAATTGTTACAGATATTCTTCTCAAACCATCGAAGGATTCGATATATTTAGGTACCGAATCAAAGAAAGCTTCACAATAATCGATTGTCAAATTCTTCAATTGGGGGGTGGCTCCGATTAAATGTTCAAGTAAACCTTTTTGTTGCCCGCTTTCGCATGGAATCTCACTGATATTTACAAATGACAATTCTCGTAGGAAGTTAGAATTTATTGCTTTTTTAAGAATTTGGAAGTCATTGGGCTGTAAAGTGGCACCTTCTATGCCCAATCTATGTAATGTTAATTGAGTCCCAGGATCAGTATTTTTGAGAATTTCCCCGAAGAAATTTTGACAGGTGTTGATATCAAGAGGATCTCTATTACCAAATGCTGTAGAAGGATCAATATACATGTTAGGAGGACCATTATTGGGATTTATTTTATAACCAGTATAATCTTGTGACAAATATAGAGATTTTAATTTGGGGATGCTTCCAGAGGATGATAAACATTTAGCCAGATCTTTTAGATTTTTGGAAGCTTCATAAGGGCCAAATGTTAAATTTTGTATTTGCGTTAGGCTGCATTTAAAGGCCGGAAATTGTTTTGTTGATATTGGCAGATTCAGGCATAAAGTATTAATTTTTTCTCCAGCTATCATAGTTGTTAAAACATTAGTTGGTATTACTGAGCTTCTCCATATAAGACAGCGAAGGTTTGTCATAGAGCTTAATATCGACATTATAGCCTCTTGTAGTTCCCGTTCCGGGAACTCTTTACAATTCAAGCATTCAAACCGTTTTATAAACTGACCCTTTTCACTACCTTTTGTCATTAAAGTTCTCAAACACCCTTTAATTCCACCTATTGATTGAACTAGGGTATAGGACATTCTTTCATAATTGTTTTTGATTTTATCTTCGTGTTCCATTTTGTATAATTTTCTAACAGTCAAGATCTCATTATTACCAAATATTCGTGGTGATTCATCAATAACTATACAACGATATATTCTCTCTATTGATGATTGATATAGGTCTTGTGATACAAGGCATAAATGAAAAGCATCTGCCTGAGTACAGTAATTTGCGATCTTTTGCCTCAACTCAAATGGCAGACTAATCAAGTTTTCCTTCCTTTGTATATTTGCGTATTCCTTTGGTTTTGGTGTAAAAAAGTCTTGTAATGTTATTAAAAATTAATTTGTAGATTTAGGCAATAAATATCACTCTCACCTGCTTGAGCTCCGTTTGAATTGCTGTTAATTTCAATGGGAAACAAATACATTGCCTTTAGATAAGTATCAGAAATAACAAAGCAATGTGTAATTATGTTTGAAATCTGAATTGAGTGATTTTAAAAGGCTTTTCTATCGTTATATATTAAATATTTATATATCGCGGCCGGAATTTAAGAATACGGGATATGTCTCATGCATATGCACACAGAAAAGATTCTCTTAAGTTTGATTCAGGTACAATTGCAACCAATCAAGCCTGAAATTAGAACCCTCAAAAAGATGAAATAATTCATATATAAGTGGAAGAGTTGTTGATAAATTTAAAGGAAAATAAATGAAGTTTCTAAAATTATTGATCTAATATATAAGTTATATTCTATAAGTGCACGTGATAGAACTTGGATGAGGGTCTATATAAATGTAAACAAACCTTATATTAACTCCTTTGCATGTTTTCTTAATTGTATCTATCAAATTCCGAAAGTATGATAAACTTCAAGCCATTTATGAGTTAAATAAAAGGCAATCTTTCTTAACTAATATACTAGAATTAAATTCATTTTTCATCCGAATGAATATTTAATTATTCTACCGTGCATATTAACAATACATGTATTCATATATGATTGGCACTCTCTATTTAAATAGATTATGAGAACTAAACAAATGGAATGAGCAACAGTGGTTAATCTAATACCAAATAATTAGCGATTGGGACTGACCAATTTTTTTAAGATATTTCTTTTTTTTCCTTCTGTTTACTTACCATCTTTGCTCGTCGGAAGATGGTTATTCTTGATATTATATGTATTTACAGTTTCTAGCATACTACCTTGCATAGGCAAAGAGGAGCTTTAGCCCTATATATAAGATATTAATTATGACGTGTTGTAGCTTTACACCACATAAATATAGTTGTATGTTAAAAATGAACCAACAACACTTCCAGATAATAAATGGATGTGCAGATCGCTTGTAAGCTCTATCACTTAATGGCTTGTAACCGAGTTAAACAATAGGCCTTTTAACTCCTACAACTTACTCAGCATATATCACACTCAAGTCAGATGGGAAGGTCAATCAACCAAGTCTAGTCTCCCTAAAATATTACTCTCGATATTTTCTGCTAAAAAAGGGTAGTTTATTGATTTGATTCGACTATATGGAGTGCTTCTTTCTGAGAATCTCTCACTAAAATATTAAGGGATTTTATTAAATCTAGACAAGCCACTTTAGGTTGTTATATGCTCTCTTATGTGTACCAGGTACCGTCATCAATATAAAACGAGACACAAAAATTGTTACATTTCAACCACGAATTGCAAGACCAGCAATAAGTATAAATTATTAAAAATAGTATTGCTAAAATACTTAATCTCATAATAATATATGTTTGATTTTTGGTTTTGTACATCTTATTGAGGTGTGAGCATTCTTCTACGATATAGCTCAGAGCCCATCAACTCCAAATATTAAATCACGATTTCAAGCATCCCACGGCCAGTTAAGCAGTGTCATATAGGTATGTAATGCCTTTTTTTTCACTAGATGGTGTAGTGTATCTTTAACGTAAGTGCCATAGTGAAGAATGAGAATTGGTGAGATCTATAAATTTTTCCGACACACCCCAAAACGTTGAACAAGTTCAATTCAGAAGTTCCTCCTCTATTTACAACTACCGATCATTTCCAGTAATTCAAATGTCATCTGGTATAACTAAAAAATAATGAGAAGCAAAATTAGAACAACCTTATACTCTCTTGTTGTTGAAATAACAAGCAGGTGTCGTATAGAAAAGTTGTCAAAAAATTTGGTATCACAAAATCTACTTCAAGCTCGTCTCTACCGTAGATTATCACGAGAAAACTCCAATCAAAAAAAAAAAAGTTCCCTACACTCTCAAGGGGAAGTATATCGTTAGTAGATTATAGATTTTGTCTGAAAATATTTGTGCTGATACTCTAACGCGTTTTCATGGATTGATTGATTAATTGATTGTGGTCTGAAAAATGGTCCATCTCAAAGATTGCCAAGAAAAAACTCTCCAAGGAAGCATCAATGTTCGAAGACTTTCCATAAACTGGTCATTGAAATAATAAGTGAGTGTCTAAAATATGAACCCGAATCTCAAGCATTTATTACAATCACTCATATATGAAACCTTGGTGAAACTGATCGACGGCTTGGTATTACAAAAGTACGGGATAAACGATATTTTACCCTCCACTTCAGCTAATTCTTCTTATAAATCTTCCCGAGGAAAACTTAGTGTGTGTTCTGCGTAGATGGAAGGTTCCTCCGATGATTATATTTAAGAAAAATGGCCATGTTTGTTTCACCAGTGTTGAATTAATTCATTCGATCTTGTAGAGATCTTTAGAGCGTCAATATTTAATGTGGAATAGTAATAATATCTGCCTGTTTCCTGCTCCTGTGCCATTAACTTAACGTTTTTAAACCTCGCTTGAGTTGCTTGTTCCATAGTAGCAAGGGAGTTTCGGGAATAATTATCACTTTTAAGATCAATACAATTTCTTTATATGTTTTTTATATAATAAGTATTACTTCGCTATATAAAAGTTAATGGAAGCTAGTACTAGTAACAAATCCCACAAGCCACCGGTCTCAAAAGGATATCATTAAAATATACTAGAAAGCGAAAGTTGAAGCTAAAGCCCCTAAAAATATTTGATGAGGCTTCGCAAAACAACCCGAATTCATCCTTTTAATCTACTGATGATATTATGTATTGAAGTTTGGGTGGGTGAAAAGAAGGTAGAAATAACCAAAAAATTTGGAGAAATTCATTTTATATGAGAATTTGCGTGAACTATGTAAATCTACAGAATATGCAAAAGAAGTTTATGATTCGTGGTTAGAAAAATTGAAAACATACGAGATATATGGTGATGGTTTTCTCATTTGGACAAATACCTTTAAGGGGATGCAGGAAATAAATCACAATGCTTGAAGATCGAATAAAAACTATCAATGGAATTCACATTTTTGCAGATGGGAAAGGCGCTAATTACACACAATTGCCTGAAGATAACTAGTAAGCTCAATACGCTAAGTCGTAGAAGAACCCATCACAACAAGATTTACAAAATAACATATCGAACATATATCATCAGAATTATGAAATTAGACTTTAGTAATACTATTTTTAATAGTTTATATTTGTTGCTGGTCCTGCAATTCGTGGTTGACATGTAACGATTTTGAATGCACGGTAGCCTTTTTGTCCCGATAGCGTTTCTTTACGGCATTCACTGATATTTCAAAACATTAGTACCTTCAAGATGTCTAGGAAATCTAGATCTGCTGGTTACCTGCAAAAGATATTGATAATGTCTGTATTAAGAAGTAACAAAATTCTAACTTATAACAAATATTTTCCATCTAGTCAACGTTAACCCTAATAGACATAAGCTTGAGCCGATTGCGATAATATTTAATTAGACATGATTTGAGATCTTAAGTCTGAACTTATAAATATTCCATAACAATAATAAATGGAGATTGTTTATCGCGAGACAGTAAGTTTTAATACAATTATCAGTACAATGCCTACAAATCTACCATCAAATATTATAATACGAATAATCGTTTTAATGGGGAAAAAATATTGTAAGTAGATAAGATAAATAAATTCATGTGATAAAAGCACTTGCCGATCAAAACACAATCGAGGCTTTAATTTTTTATTTTAACGGACTGAATGGAAGTGCCACCAGAACGTTTGCTTCCATATGATCAATCAATTTAACAGTCTCATGGACCGTATCCGACCATCCAGATATTTCCCAAGATTTTTCTCTACTGATTTTTCGATGTTCCAAGTCAGAAAATTGCCAAATATGGTGAACTCGATTGATCAATCCCAATTGCGAAAACCAAGCACCAACAGGCTCCATCACTTTACGACGGCACTCGATACCCTTGGCCCAGCTGTGTTCCCATTCTTGTAACTGACCTGGTTTCAATTCATAAGTTCTCATTTCAAAGACTCCCCCCATTTTATGTGGTGCAGCCGTGCCACCCCAGAAGCTAAACTCTTGCATCAATTCATTACGACGTTCATATAACATAGGCCTAACGGCTTCCAAGTGGTCAAGATAGAAATCATTATCGTGTAAGGAATTCATAGCTTTATGAAAACCCGGATAACCTTCGTATTGCCAAATGTGAACATAGGTGTCCATATCGCCCACAACAACTCTCCAACTTCCAACTAGTGTAGTGCCTATATTTTCATTCGAAGACATCTGAGGGTAGGTTTTTGATATCAGATTGAAATATTCAACAGAGTTTTCAGGTTTCACTTTATGAAATACCAGCTCATGGACATATTGACCCCTTGATAAAGCTTGAGAAAAAGATTTTTCCATCTGTGTAAGTTCACTTTTAGACGTATGAGACCCATATAGAAAGGATTTTATTAAGCTTGGTGAACCCACATCAATATCAGTGTGACCAAATTTCCAATTGTCTAATTGTTGTTTTTCAATTGACTGATCAAAGTACTTCTCAATATCAACTTGCTTGATTTCTCCAAGAGAAGGCAAGCGCTTGTGTGGTCTAGAGAGCTTGGATCGAGGAGCGGTGATGGAGAGGGCTCTTATAATTGAAAGTGGTTTGGGTACCAATTGCAAGCGTGAACACTGATTTGATATCTGGGATGGAGAGAGTCTGAACATTCTGAGAAACAACAGTATCTGAATTGGAAGACAAGAAGAGTTAGAGAGATGACTGGAGTTGTACTTTTTAGTGATTAATAGAACTCCATGCAGGTCGTCCCCGCTCTGTCAACAGACACCGGGTAACGTTTGGTGCTTTTGACCAGGATCTTAACATTAATAATTTGACACGTCTTGGCCAGTGGAGCAGTAAGCACCGACTATACTCGCCCATGCGTACAAAGGTACAGTTAATAGGGCTCTTATGAGATTATTATAGATATTTACGTCTCGGCCCAAAGGGGTAACTGCATTCGGCTTACGAAGCTACGCTGCCACGGCGTGCCTAAGCTTGCGGAGTGCTGCTCGTATATGCGCGTGTAGATTAAACTTCTCTTTTTGTCTCGGGACCATATTGTTCTTTTCTGCAAACCATCGATGTCCGTCAGTGTCAAAAAAGCAGCAACTGATAAAAAGAAAGCCGGTCAAAAGGCACCAAAACCGATCGGGAAAACGACCAGGATGTCGGAAAGGTATGAGGATGCTATCGTGCCCCCGCAATATGGAAAAGGTCCTGTGTCAACTTACTGGATTACCGCTGCCCCACAAGAATTGAATTCTCGGCGTATCATAACTCCTAAAGATAAAATCTTGTTAGGAATAATATCTTTCCTTTCCTCTGTAATAAGGGTTTGGGGACTATCGTACCCAAATGTTACCATCTTTGACGAAGTTCATTTCGGTGGATTCGCTCAAAAATATTTGAAAGGGTTACTTTTCATCGATGTTCACCCACCTCTAGCTAAAATGTTGTTTGCGATAGTTGCAAAGCTTTCGGATTTTGATGGAATCTTCAACTTCTCAAAAATTGGTACGGAATATACTGCTAATGTTCCTTATGTACAAATGAGATCATATCCGGCTTTTCTGGGTGCTCTAACTTCTTCGTTGTTTTTTTTAACTTTGAAGACATCCGGGGTACATTCGAACATTGCTTTTGTTGCAAGTCTATGGTTTATTTTTGAAAATGCAAATGTCATGATATCCAGATTCATTCTTTTGGATGCCCCTCTAATATTCTTTATGGCATTGACCATCTATGCTTTTGAAAAATTCGATATTCAAAAACCTTTCACCTTAAATTGGTGCAAATATCTCTTTATTTCCGGCTTGGGTTTAGGTCTAACTGTGAGTTCAAAATGGGTTGGATTATTTACTGTCACCTGGATGGGTCTTTTGACTGTCTATCAATTATGGCAATTTGTTGGAGACTTGACTGTAACACCACGTCAATATTTTAAACATTTTTCCTGGAGAGTTATTGCCCTAATTATGACTCCACTATCAATCTACTTAGCCTTATGGCAAGCTCATTTTAAAATGTTGAATAAAAATAGTCTTGGTTCATTAACATTATCTCCTGAATTTAGAAATACAATGGAAAATTCAGGCCTATTAGAAAACTTAATCACTGATGTATATTTTGGGAGTAAGATCACTTTAAAACACGTTGGTCCTGCTGGAACAGGAACTTTACTTCATTCTCATCCACATAACTATAAGAACGAAAAATCCTCCAAGCAACAACAAGTTACCGGTTATTCATATCAAGATAAAAACAACTTTTGGACTATTGATCATTTCAATAGGACATTGATTGAAAGATTATCCATCAAAACTGATGGTCTAGTTAAAATCCAAGATGGCTTCTTACTTTCTTTTCAGCATGCATCAACCAATAGAAAGTTACATTCTCATAATATTAGACCTCCTGTCACTACACAAGAAGTATGGCAAAACGAAGTTAGTGCGTATGGTGGAATCGAATTTAAAGGTGATGCAAATGACCAATGGAAAATTGAAATTGATAAAAAATTATCTGAACCCGGTGAAGCTCAAGAAAATATTCTTGCTGTTAAGACAAAATTTAGATTAGTTCATACATCTACTGGTTGCAAGCTATTCTCTCATGATGTTAAATTACCTGATTGGGGATTTAACCATCAAGAAATTACATGTGCTACTAACGCAAACCCTGATTATACAGTTTGGATGATTGAAGAAAATCATCACCCAGATGTTGATGAAACGGATGCAAGAAGAACAAATTACACTAAACTAGGATTTATTCCTAAAGTTTTGGAACTTCATAAAGTCATGTGGAAATCTAATGCTGCTTTAACTCTTCCCCATCATTGGCAGTCTACCCCCGAATCTTGGCCACTAATGTTAAGAGGAATTAATTATTACAATAAAGATGGAACTCATATTTATTTATTGGGAAATATTTTTGTATGGTGGGCGGTTACCTTTACAATTGTGGCTTATACATTATTTAAAACAGTTCAATTGATAAGATGGGAAAATTTAAAATTAAAAGCCTCTAATGATGCTAAAAAATTTAAACATCCTGTTAAAGAAGTACCTTTATCTACTGATCCATTGTTTATAAACTCCGATTATCACATCATTAAATATATTCTTGGTTGGGCTATACATTATTTCCCTTCATTTTTAATGGAAAGACAACTTTTTATTCATCATTACCTTCCTGCTTATTACTTTGGAATATTAGCTTTGGCTCACTTTGTCAATTTATTAGTCAATAAATTTGCTAAGGTGGGTATCAAGAAATATATATCACGCACTATTATTATATTGTTCACTTTTGCTGTAATTGGATTTTTCTTATCCCTATCGCCATTAATATATGGTCTAAAATGGACAAAATCTCAATGCGAAAGAACACGTTTAATTTCAACTTGGGATTATTATTGTCAAATATTTCCAGAAGAAATATCTGACTATGCTCAAATAGAAGCAAAAGCAAGCTTAGATAAGTTAAATGCTTCAAAAGAACCACTTGCAGCAGATGATATCGAAGAATTCTTGAAACAGATACAAAATATCGAACTTGGACTTGGAGATAAAGAAAATAAGCGAGAATTCAAAAGTCCAGAAGAAGAAAAAGAAGCACTTGAGATATTGATGAAAGCTATGAATACAAATACTAATATTCCAATCGATGAAGCTCCAGAACCTTCTAAGGCCGCTATCGATCCAAAACAAGATATGGAATCAAAGAAACCAATAGATGAAAATCTTGTTATAGAAATGTTGGATGCCATTAAACTTTTACAAGACCTGGAAAAGGAAGGTAAAATACCAGAAGAAATAAACTTAGAAAACCTTCCACTTGATGTGAAAGAGTTCAATGTTGAAAATTTCAAAGAAGAATTGGAAAATCACTAGAAGAATTTAATAATCTGTAAATGATATGTTACTTTATATTTAAAGACATAAATGATGTTATGAAAGTTTTTAATTGTCAGATGTAGCTTATTTATTTATCGTTAAAAAGTATTGCCTGCTTGTAATAATTATGTTATAATAGTTTATTTATATTGATATTGCTCCTTTTATAGTCACGTAGTATCTGTTGGAAGTTCATCTATGGAAAACAGTATACTCACATAATCTTCATCTTTTGTAACACTAAAGAGCTTTAATTTAGTTTTAACTAATTGAGCGTAGGGGAAGCTTTAGGAGAAAGCAAGCTTTAAATGCACTGTTGTATTATCTGATAATGCAACACATGGCATTAGAGTTGCTATACTAAATTGCTATACTATGTTAAGAATAGATAATTCCTATATAAAAAAACGTATCGGCTATCAGCTAATACATGTAGCTGGTCAACTACACAGGATCATCTGGATCATAATGTATTTCAACAATCAGGACATATATATATAGTGTATATACATACATACACCTGCCTGTAAGTTTACTGTAAGATTGCAATTTACATGAGATAATTTTTCGATTTAGGTCTATCGAACTGGAATAGTTAAGTACAATATTAATTAATGGTAATATCTCATGAATGACACTGAGAAATCTGATTTATTCTAAACAAGTCCTTATAATCATCAAGCCATATGTATATGCCATATACTATTATCAGTAATTAGTGAAGCTTAGTAAGTACTATCAAATCTCCCTACTCCACATATATTATTCATATACCTTCAAATATCTTTCGATGAATTATAGGTATACTTTCAAGTTGAACTTACCATCTTGACTTGAGATCACGTATTTCTCTAGATCTGGCTCAAGATACGCTTCTCTAATTATAGATAGCATCCTTCAAATAAATTCAACAGTATACCATCATACTGAAAGAGTGGGGTTTAAAGGGGGCTGAGCTGAGATTTAGAAACTAAAGATCAAAAATATATAATTATCAATCTAGTTTTTAAATTTCAGGGAGAAGTGGGGCATATGGGTGCTAACACAAAACAAAACTTACTTTGACAACTTTATTTTATCATAATTTAGTAATAAAGGACTATATATTTATCGTAATTGATACAACTTGGTAATCTTCCTAAAAATCATCACCCCTTGAAATAACCTCCTTGCAAGTGGGACGGAGAATCAATGTATGCTCAAATTGAGCAGTATAACAGCCCTTAGTATCAACTAATGGAGGATAATCTTGAACCACTCCAGATCTGACTAAATTATTTAAGGCTAATAAATACTTATCTTCTCCTAAACGATCAAGGTATCTTCGACAGAAAGGTAAAGTGCCGAAGTGTTTGTCAATTGTAGCCAATAATTGTTTTGCTCTATTTAATCTCAATGGGATATGACCAACGCCAACAATCTTTGCGTAATGTGAGCATTCACCCTCATTACGAACAAGACCAGCACCTGTGGAGCCAAAAGTTTCAATGGCAAAACATTCACCCTCTTCCATTTTTGTATTATCACCATTCTTCACGATTGGTACTGATTTTCCGCCATGAATTTGGTATTGACCAATATTATGACCACACAAATTTCTAATACATTTTATTGGGTGTGTTTTTCCTTCTAATTCAATTTCGTAACTTTCCATTACTTCTTGAATAGCTTCACCAATATCTGTTAATCTAACGTCAATACCAGCTTCTCTAATACCAGTATTGGTAGCAGCTTTTACTGCAGCCAAAAGATTATCGTATTTTTCGTCAAAAGCAACCGAAAATGCCGAATCAATAATTCTACCATTGACATGAACACCAATATCGACTTTTAAAACGTCTTGCTGTTGCAAAAAAATCTTATCGCCAGCATTAGGGGTATAATGAGCAGCACAATGATTCAGGGATAAACCTGTTGGGAAACCCACACCACCATCTATTCCATCTGCATCACAGTATTTTCTAGTAGAATCTTCAATCGAGTTTGCGATATCCGTCATTGCTAAACCAGGTTTAATGTAATTTTTTGCGAATTTTCTGACACGTCTATGGATTTCGGCAGCTTTTCTCAAATCGTTATACATAGTGCTATTGAGTTGTTCTAGATGTCTCTTTTCCTCATTAGTAATTCGATTAAGATTATCATTTTTGTATTCACAAATTTCTCCTTCTGGGTATACACCTTCAGGATACCATAATGCAATTGGAGATTTGGCTGGTTCAGTAGGATCATTTTTTGCCTTTGACTTCTTCTTTTTTGACTTCTTCTTCTTCTTCTTCTTTTTCTCACCATCATCATGAACCCCTTCGTCATGACTTTCCGCCTCTTCTGCTGGATGATCTTCTTTAGGCGTGACCTCTTTTGGATCAGCTACAGATAAATTTTCTGCTTTGCTTGTCAATTTACTGATATCCGGAACCATTTTTAAATTGTAAAAGAGAAAAGAAAGATAAAAAATTATTAGACTTTAAAATACCGATCAACTCGTCTCCAAACAAACACCTCTACACCCAAAATAGTTAATAATTGTTCATTCAAATATTTATATAGTTATTTAATTATACCATCAGCCCGAATCTTCAATTCCATCCTCAAGAACGGCAGCTTTGACATCTTTTTTAACAGCTGCTTCTCTTCTTACACGGCACCAGAGACTAACTTTGGGGTCGAAGATGAACTTTACTATGATTATTGACCAGCAATAATACTTTGGCAATGGATCATAGAATTCTCTCGCAATTCTATTTAACTTGTATAATCTAGTCCAAGGAATATATGGGAAGTCATGATGCTCATTATGTAAACCCACATTGTATGTGAAAATATTTAAAGGCCCATAATAACTGTAGGTTTCAGGAGGGCTTCTTCCTGTTTTAGGATCATAAGCAGCAATTTCAAGGCCATCAAACACATAATGCTCTGCAAAAAAATGACCAGCACAAGGATGTAAAGAACCGGCAAGAAAACTGCTAAGCAACAAATATAACATTGAATTCCAACCCCAGAATTTTACAATCAGATAGTCAGCGGTAAATTGTACAATTATATTAAATAAATGAATAAGTGTTAACTTCACAGAAGTTACAAACATCGGCCTTATGGCATAGAAGAATATCTGAAACGTAGCAAAAAAAGTCTTACCAAGTATATTATCCAAAAGAACTGCTTCCAGCCTTGTGGGAAGATCAGCATCGTAAGTAGTATCACC
Source organism: Alloascoidea hylecoeti (assembly GCA_001600815.1). Classification (NCBI taxonomy): domain Eukaryota; kingdom Fungi; phylum Ascomycota; class Alloascoideomycetes; order Alloascoideales; family Alloascoideaceae; genus Alloascoidea; species Alloascoidea hylecoeti. The sequence goes on along the minus strand of BCKZ01000013.1, from coordinate 664,673 downwards.
TAAATATTTGTGATGGAGCTGATGGTATGGTGTAAACGATGCACTAAATGGAATTCCAACGGGAATATTGGCCCAAATGGCTAACAACTTATTTGGCAGAGGCTTCTTGAAAGCGAGGTTATGAGATATTTCATGAATTCCCATAAATAAGTTCTGATTTGATGTGGCACCAACGATATAAGCAATAATCCAATAATTTCTTGAAAAGAATGGCTCATTTCTTAACAAATAAGCACACGCTAATTGTAGCAAAACAACTCCAGAAACAACATATTTGGTAATTCTTTCAGGTCCACATAGTTTTGACACTTCTGGATGAGCTTTAAGGATTTGCTTTCTTCGAAGTTTATGAGGTTCTTCGTTTCTAGTCCAAAGCCAATCATGAAGCTGAACTTTAGTTATAGTAGCAACCGCCATTTTTAATATTCACTCAATAGTAATTAATATTTTAGTTCGGAGAATTTTCAACATATTTAAGTTAAGTAAAAGTTTTCAAATTGTATGGAAAATTTTCAATTAAAAGGTGGAGTGATAATAAAAACCTATGAACGTTCACGTTTTTATGTCCGTTTATTAACTTACCCCGTTATTAGTACTGAATAAATCATGCAGTTTATCGGTTGAAAAGGCACGGATTTGTTAAATTAGATTGACTCAGTAATCAGAGGATTAGAAATCAAAATCTATGGGTTTTGTCTTCCCATTGGAAGAAACGTCGATGAAATATTCAAATACACAGCCCAAATAATCATAAATCCTTTAAGATACTTTCGGTTTTGTTAGGGACAAAACATGCCATTGATATTATGATTTTTATTATAATTAGCAATTGGGAAGGTGAGTTATAGAAGGTGCCCATCGATATCGGATTATCATTTTATTAGATAGGTGGAATCAAAAGACATAGCAATGCAATGGCGAAAAGAAAGAGGTATAAGATATAGGACATGTAGGAGTCTGAACTTTCCTTTCAAGGAGTAATGGATATATTTATACAAACAATGAAGTGATTGAATATAATTGTAAATATTGTGATGAATGTCAAAAAGCAATTCCAGTCTATAAATTTATCAGTCGCAGTAATATAACGATCCCAATGTAGTACGAAAGAGTTTAATTTAAAGAATAGTCGAATATCATTATATCAACATAATCAACTTTTTCAGCACATCGATGCTTATATTTTTGAAAACTGAATTTCTTGGCGTTTCAGCCGTATACGCACAATGCTTCGAAAACATCTGAGATAGCGGCATCACTAACATTGGGCAACATCATAGGTCACCCCTTAATTAATCTTCTATGGCTATCCATATTCCAGATAATACTTTTCTAAATCCAATGACTAAACATATGGCATCTTTTGCATAAATTGAGTTGTGGCAAGTGGACACCCCGCAGCTGCTTACTTCTTTATCTTACAGTTATAAGCTTATAATAATGGTAACCTCAAAAACCACTACAAATTTTTAGCATGGCTGAGAACTTTGAACCAGATTCTGTTGTAGATTATACTAGTACCACAGATGATAAACTATCCCACTCCCGATCGAGATCTGGTTTTCTGCCAATTACAGCCTTTGATGATCAGCATTTTCAATCTTTGAAAATTCAGAGGACTGGAACACACCAATCATTATACTCTGAGTCATTGTATCCCGATCAAGCCGACATTTGGAATACCAACCTAGAAGATGCTCCTCCCCTTCCTACTATGGAAAAGACCGAGCCAAATGAGGTCAAATTTGATGGTGTCGACGACAAAGAAGATATGCGACGACTTCCAAAATGGAGGAAGTGGGTTATTAGTGTAGTATTGGCTGCAACCTCGTTGCAAATCACAATGTGCTCCTCTATATGGAGCATGGCCGCTAAAAACATACAGGAACATTTTCACACCAACCATGAAGTTACTACTTTAGGTATAACTTTATTCATCTTTGGTATGGGTATAGGACCAATGTTTTTATCTCCCATTTCTGAATTTCATGGAAGAAGGATTGTTTATATTACTGGCTATTTTATTGGCAACTGTTTCCAATTTTTAACTGCTTTTGGTAAGAATATGCCTTCACTATTGATAAGTAGATTCCTTACTGGTTTTTGTGGAAGTGCTTTCATGGCCGTTGCTTCAGGAACTTATTCAGATATATTCTCAAGAGAAGAAATAACAGCACCATTGAGCATGTATACCCTAACACCTTTTATCGGCCCTGGCCTTGGTCCTCTTATAGGTGGACTCATTAATGCTAATGTTAACTTTAGATGGACCTTTTATGTCATGTTGATATTTTCTTGGTCTCTATTTGTATTGCTAGTTATATTTGTTCCCGAAACATATCAGCCGGTGCAGTTGAAAAAGAAGGCTATTAGACTCCGTAAAGAAAAAGGTAATCAATATCTATACGCTCCCTTAGAACGAAGCGACAAGACATTATTTGACACATTAATTTTAAGTTCTAAAAGACCTTTTCTTCTACTCGTGAAAGATCCAATGATGGGAAGTTTGTGTTTTTATACAGGCTATGAGCTTGCGATTGTTTACTTATTTTTCATTGCTTTTCCGTATACTTTTAAAACTGTATATGGGTGGGGTATGGAGTTACAAGGAATTGCTTTTATGGGCTTAGTTGTTGGTCTTGCGGCTGGAAGTTTAACAACTCCATATTTTGCAAATTTATACAAGAAATTTACCATCAAAAATAATGGTATTCCAGAGCCAGAATTCCGGCTTTTTCCATTAATGTATGGCTCTATAATATCTCCAATTGGTCTCTTCATTTTAGCCTGGACAACATATAAATCAGTTCATTGGATTGGCCCTATTATTGGTGGAGTAATATTTGGTCTTGGGACAAGTTTGGCTTTCAGTGGGATTTTTTCATATACTATTGAAGCTTATAGACTATACACAGCCAGTGGTATGGCTGCAAATTCGTTTGTCAGATCTATAATGGCAGGTGTATTTCCATTATTTGCATTACAAATGTATAAGGGAATGGGAATACATTGGGCTACTTCTTTATTGGGATTTGTTGCAATTGCAATGATTCCCATGCCTTTTTTATTTTACCGATATGGTAAACGTTTGAGGAGCATTAGCCCTTATGCTTGGGGAACCGAAGACTAGTCATGACTAGTTGTTGCAATATCATTTTACTTATAATAAGGCTTGCCATACTATCAGATGAAATATACAACTGTAGCTAGCTGTCCATGGGATATAATATTAGGATTATTTATGATTATGAATGGAGACAATCTTGAAACTATGTTGAACCAGACACAATCGTATCAGTGACTATCATGACCATAGCCAAATATATTGAAAATCAATTTCAACCTTAAAAACTCCAATTGAAATATTAAAACAATAAATAATCAGCAAACATGAAAATCTAATCTAACAAAAAAATAAATATATACAAGTACAATAAATGAATAAACAAATAAATAAATAAATAAAGAACTAGGTATAGTTGGTAAAGTCAACCATTATGTCCACCAATGTTTACGATTCTTCGAATTCCCATGTAGTTCAATATTCGCTGAGGGATACATATTTCTTTGTAAATGTTTTGAAACTACTCTTTGTAAAGCCAATGGCAATTTTTCATCATCACTGTTTACTTCTTCTTCTTCTTCTTCTTCATGAATTATATTTTCACGCCGTTGTATTTCATTTTCATTACCAGATTCAGACCCGTCAGTATTATTAGAATTATTCCGTTTCCTAAACTTCCTAGAATTACCCAAGAAGTCACCGTCAAACGCTTGATGCTTTGTTAAGCTCCCGAAAGATAAAAATTTAGATTTCTCCTGCTTCGGAATCCTGCTTAATGTTCTTGTCGATATTCTTGAAAGATTAACGTAATCATCTTCACTGTCACTACCTTCCGATTTTTCATTGCTTTCTTCATTACCAGATGATTTAGCAATACTTGGATCAGTCATTAGTACTTCACTATCACCTTCTTGTTTGGAGGTCTTACTACCTTTATTAACAAAGTCAATGAACCCTCTTGTAGCTGTAGCAGCCCAATCTGTGTACAAAGGTCTACTCAAGAACCCATATTTAAATTCAGTAACACCAACTAATAGCTTAGCAAGATCAAGAAGCTCCTCCACATATTCAATGATTTCTTCAGCAGCAGAACTAGTAGCACTCCAGCCCATAAAGTTTTGCTTCAAACCATGAGGGGTGTGGTTAATTTCATCAAATTTAGAATGCTTTAAAATCATTCCTTGAAAGAGATCTCTCCCCTCCTTTTTCTTTGCTTGAATTTCTAAAGACACAACCTCTCTTACCCTATTAATTAATCTTCTATGTGCAATTCGTGCGCTGGGAATATATTGGGGCAAAGGCGATCTATTCAACAAAGATGATTCAATTATCTTCATTATGTTACAAATAGCAGCAACATATTGGCGTCTGTATTGATAAACATCATCATTAAATTCATCAATAATTGCAGAGCCGTAATGTCTTCGGATTTGTGCCATATTATCAATTCTTTCTTTAATCTGCCTTATAACATAAATAACTTCGCCATATATTTTGACAGTTTCATCAAAACTTCCCTTTAGACGAAATTCTTTTTTACTCATATTCTTATAAAAATCTGCTTTTGCCAAATAACCATTTACTTCCTTTGAAGATTTGGAGTAGGCGCTGTATCTAACATCATCAAAAAACTCGTTCTTTTCACCTTCAATACCCGCGGCAAAGAGTGCACTTAACTTACTACAAGAACCAGCCGCATTTGCTACATTCTTAATCAATTCATCTCTTGACTTGACAGGGAAAATTAGAACCTGAACACCGGTAGCCACAGCTCCACCCACTAGCATTGCAATTAATCGCTTTGTGAAATTATCAAGAATAGTTCCACTACTAGTACCAATAATTTCAGTACTCTCTAACACAATATACATACTAATAATACCAAGTACAGATGCTTTAGCAAAAGGTGTCGCAACAAAACAATAAAAACCAGGAAATGCACCAACAGCAGTAATAATAACCTCAAGATATACCCCTCCAGCACTAGTGCCAGAAACATAAGAAAGATATGCCCAAAGGCAACCTAATATTAAACCCACAAATCTCAACATTAAACTCCAGATTGTATCACCTATAGATGGTTCACAAACCAAAATAGCAACAAAACCTATCCAAGCACCCCTCAATTCTGTATACCAACTTCTAATACTTGGGACAAACATAGGAAATGATACTATCATTAGATTCATCATTACCTGAAAACCGAACTTGAATCTATCAGCTTGTTTATATGGCAAATCAGAAACATCAGCTAAAAAGTGTTTAGTGCAGTATAACCATTTATCTAAGAAACTCCATTCCTTATCAAACGAGTCTATATGTTTGTTACTCTCATTTTCTATGCTAGTGGTTGGTAATCCAATATCTGAAACGGGCCTCTTGTAGGTAGCTATATTCTCAGTTGGATTTGGGGGAGTGGGAATTGAACCAGCACCATGTAGATCACCTAAGCCTAAACCATCACCTTTCAAGCTGACTGATTCAGAAACACGTATCAGTTTACTATTATTAAGCCCAATCCATTGTTTTATTTGTTCTTTACTCTTTAAAAATGAGAACCAGAATTTTCTACCGAACCAGCCCCTACTACTCCTTCGTTTTCTAGTTTCAACAATATTTTTTACTTCCTTCATCATATCAAAAATGACACTAGAACAGGTTCTGGTATTCATTAGGAATGAAGATAATAAGAAAATCTCATCTCGAGGTAATAAATTTTTGAAAGCTGTATCATTTCCAGCGTGCAAAATATCCCGACAAGCCAAATCGAAATTTGAAATTGATTTAGCCAATTCATCTATGTAAGTTGCATAATCCATATTTTCAACTTTTTCGTAAACCTGCTCCTCGGGAATGTATGTTTGTGGTAATTGATTCTTAGTATCTATAGGAACATCATACGCATAAATGATGCCTTTCTTTACAAAGTACAAACATTTAGATATTATAAGATGAAGTTCGAATATTGGAGCTCTGACTTTATCTAATAATTCTAATAAAATTTCCTTATCACCGAAGGAAATCTCCTTCTCCGGTTTAGTTATACCCAAGTCTTTAAGGAATTTGTTAGGATCTTCTAAATCTTGTGCGACGGTTGATCTCACTCTCCTGATTTGAGATTCCCCAAGTAATACGAACTCTAACTGACATGCATTGACAAGACCATTGAGAGCTGTGGCAGCACCAGATAATTTAGTGATAATATTTTTTAATTCAACTGGCGATAGATATGAATATGAAATTTCATATAAACATTGGTCTAAAACAACATGACATGCCCCTAGCTTACTTCGTACTTTATTCTTTTTAGATATGAGACTTGCCAAAGATGAAGGTGGTTGGTTAAATGAGATTTCAATTCCTTCGGTAGGATTATAAGTGATTGGGTCAGATATTGATGCCGATTCTGAGTTTGAAGATGAACTTAAACTAGTAGTTGACCTCGTATCTGAATTCGAATCTGATGGCTGATTATTATTCATCTGTTGCAAACGGAATGTATTTACAGGGACGTGAACGGAAATAAAAAACTGTGTTGTAGAGTCGATAGCTCCATGTATTTCATTAATTGCTTCAATAGTTGAATTGCCTAAGAAGGTAGAACCGAACTCCGGCCATAATCCAATATTGATTAGCAAAGAAATAGCCATTCCTAGAAAAAACGGGACAGTAAACCCTTTTGCAACGACACCAGCTTCGACATTTAAATTAGACATATATGCGAAGTGTGGAATCATAAATATAGGGAATAAGAAGTTGAAGAACTTCGCTGATATAGCCCTAATATAACCATGCATAAATAGCATTAAAGCTTCTAGTACTACCAAGAGGCCGAGAGCAGCCTCGTACCTATGTGGATAATTTATCAATAGGTAACTGTCTTCATAAATTTTGGCATCTCCGAGTATTTGCTGGGCTAAAAATCTTCCAAAGATAGCGTAGGCATTACCAATGAGGATGCCAGCTGTATAAAACCAGATAGCTTCAATTTGAGCCCCTAATCTACGTCCAGGATGAATCACTACAGCCACAAGAGACAGCATTGAAGGATAAAATCCCAAGACCTCCACAATTTTCGTTATCCGACAAAATATGTAACATATTGTAGCATGAATAACGCATTTAATTGCTCTTCTATTCGCCGTTTTGTCAGATAAATAAGGCCAAACTTTAGCCGTTATATAAGAAAAAAAACCCATTTTATTATGATTTAGTTAGCTCTTCTCATTCATTTAACAGAGTTATTTCAGATGGAAGAGGGACCAAATGGAATAAATACCAGAAAATGAATTTAAAGTGGTTTTATAGATATTTAGGTGGTTTTATAAACATTTAAGTGATAATTATATAAAAACTTTAGTCACGTGAGATGTCGGACCGGATTAGTAGTATATGCATGGTGCGGCGTACCACTATTTATAATAATGCAATATTTTTATTGTGAATTTTAATGCACTCAATTTCAACAAACGATACTCCATCATCAGCTTTTCCCTTTTGCAGAGAAATTTTTCAAACACAACTGTTCCTTATAGTTAGAAATGTTTTTTTCCTAACCCTTTTAGCTTGGGATAATATCGACGGAAAATCTCATTGTAGACTGAAGTCAGAGAGATTTCCCATTATTTGTAGACTCTATTCGGTGCAGAAAAGAGATATTGTTGGCCAAGCTTAAGGCGAAACTAGAGAAGATTTAGTCTACATCGATATCAGCGCATACGAGTTACCGAAGGAGTTATGGCGTGGCCATAAATTCGGAGTTCCGCGGTGACTCAAGTGACTCATACCATGATTATTCTCAACATTGTACAATTGCACCGTTAGCTACAGTATACTGTATTACGAATGATTGCAGTTGCTATTTAATTTTATATCCTCTTAATTTATAAATAATATTAAGTTATAATTACAATGTCTCTTTATAAATCAGAAGTTTTCCGGCTTGTATAACATATTGGTATTATTTATAAACATTATATTTGTGATATCGATATAAATGTAATAACCTATAAACTTTATATATAGAATTATTGATTATAACTCTGAAACTGCAGTCTATATATATAATTATGTCTTAAGGTGATTACACCCCTGTAGAATATTTTTATCTGGATTCTGGAGCCTTCTAAGTTCCACGGATCTACAGATGACAAGCCGCGTCAAAATTGAAATAAGAATCGAGAATTGGCAATGGATACTATTAATATCCAAGATCCTGAAATTGTTAAAGCTGCTTATTGTTAACCGTATGGTATCATCCTTCGTGATCGGAATCCTGTTATACTTATGTGTAAGCAGATTTAGTGTAAGTCCATGGTAGTACTAGTGATATAGGTATTTGCAATCATGACTCATGAGGTTAAGTTTGTTGTATGCTAGGGAAGCGATTAACATTACAGTGTATTACAGTGTTATGGTGGTATATAACTTATATCTATAGCTAATAGTTATTAAAAGTTAGCCATTTAGTTAAAGCTTACGAAGGTTGTTAAATTGTATTTCCTTCCAGTCTGATCATGAGTGTTATAAGGTCTGTTATTACGTGCCGGCGCTATGTAGCTAAAGGCAAATAAAATATACACCTGCCGCTATAAGAAAGATAAAATGTAGAGATAAATAATACTATAACTCGATCGCGATATTTAACTCAATAGAATAATTTTTCATAACATGTTTACGCAATTATAATTAAGATCTATCAGTAAACTTTTCCTGCAGGAGCGATGAGATATGCACGCCGTTCCACGGGTTCAATAATAATAATTATCATAAACCTTTATTATTACACTTTGGAAGATAAGACTTATAAGATACATACAACTCTTTATATATTATATTAAGCTTATAGAAAAACAAATATATTATATAAGGGCTATATAGTTAGAGAACTCACCGACCCTAATTACAGGGATCATACCAAATCACATTATGTCAATTAAAAAAAGCTAGCTTCCAAAAATAAATTATTATGCAAAATCATATTCATGTTGTATAAGTAGCTTTGGGGGCGTGCCAGAGTAACATCATGAGACTATATATATATATATAAAGGCAATTGATAAGCATAGCCAGTTAATTTGCTTACTTAGAACCGAGGGAACTGATTTCAACAACTTTTTAGTTAAAAAAGAATAAACATAAAAGCTATTTGAATAAGGTAACAGTAAACAAATAAAGATTTAATGCGCTGCGCTCTTTGTCTTTGTGTAATTGTCTGTGTACTTGTGCTTGCTGGCAGTGCAACACTTCGTAGTGATCGTAACTAAATAATCATGTTAATAAATCTTCTCTACAACATATTTAAAATTTTGACAAATGACATACCATGAAGAAAGCAAGAGAAGTTGCAGTAAAAAGAAATATTAAGTAGACTAACACCCTCCCTGAAATTAATGAGGATGCCAGACTCGCAATTATAATTCTAAAAGTTGAGGTTAGTTTCCATATAATCGATTAGCGGTTGTTATCAATGACGAAACAAAACATAATTGAAATTAATCAATGCGTTAAAACATACCCTATGAATTTGTATCCGCTATGGGCTAAAACGTCATAAAATTTATAATCAACATTGAAGATATAAGCTCCAAACTTAAATATTATCATTTCAGCCACAATCAATGAAGTCGTTACGGATGCATAGTACCCAAATAAATCCGGTTTGAAATCTCCTTTTAATCCATCTTTAATTGTTTGTAATATGACATATGTGGTCCATGCCATTGTTGGAATATATAAATCTGGAGCGTTAATATCATCGGCTGGAATTTCAAATACATCAGGTGCACCGACTGTGTCCGATCTTCGCAACCCCCGAGTCCAATGAGCATGTCTATAGGGGAATAATACCAGCAGTATTTTCTTCCACACATATGTTGTCGATACTTGAAAGTAATATCTGAGTTCTGTCACAGATACATATTGCTTAAAATTGGCTTGGACATACTCCTGACCGGCCAAAACCGCATTTCTACCTACTTGTAAGCCAACGGCCGATCTTGTATCACTGAAAAAGTTTCCGTACGGAATATTTGAAGGTTGGCCTCCTAATTGGGGTTGATTAGGCATCGGAACCTGAACTTGAGGAGCTTGTGCCTGAGGTTGATAAGCACTTGTCCTAACATGACCCGCTGTTCCTACTCCAAATTCAGCACCAGAGGCATCAAACTGAGATGGCGCAGGTTCGGTAAATATGGGTGACCTGAGGTTATTGATGGGGTGTTGTGGAACAGGGTGGTGCAGTGGAGGCGTATTAATCCCTTGAGAGCCCCTTGGTGTGTACCCTTGTGAGTATTCATCCTGATTGGTGGGGTTTCCTGTCGAGAACATATTGTAGGTGGAGGTTTGGCAGCTGGCAAATGGTTTGAAATGCTATAACTTTGCTACGCTGTTCCAAAACCATAGGTTACCCGGATTTACACCCCAAAACACGAAAAAAAACGCGTAAAATCTAATATAAGATTCATTTGTTCACAAACCTTCAACTTTACTAATCATGGCTCAGGGACAACCAAATGCCTGGAAACACCAGCCGGCTAATGCTCCCTCACGAAGAGCAAACAATTATGCTAAATCAACTTCTACAGATCGGGGCGCATCTACCTTCATAAGTCAACAGGATAGTGCCAGTAAACACGAAATCACCAAGAAAGCTGATGAAATTGACCGCAAGATGGGATTTGATAGGTACGAAGCAGGACCAGCTAAAACTGGATGGTTAATTAATATGCATTCTACCACTGTTCCTGATGACGACGTATTGGAGGGCACCTCTGGGGTTGATTATTATTTCTTAGATGAAGAAGGTGGTTATTTTAAAGCCACGGTGAAATATGATCCATATTTTCTTATCACTTGCAGAGTAAGATTATAGATATATGCTGTGTTATATAATAATACTAATATCAGTCACTTTTTTTCTTAGAATGGTCTTGAAGCTGAAATTGAAGAGTACTTACAACGAAGACTAGATGGTCAGGTGAAGTCCATTTCTCGATTAATCAAGACAGATCTATCGCTGGTGAGTAAAGTATAATCGTCCAATTAGTACCACACATGATTAATATTTAATCTCTAGCCGAATCATTTATCAGGTCTTGATAGAACCATTATTAAATTAACTTTTAACAATATTAAAGAACTTCTCCAAGTTCGACGAGAGATTTTTCCAATAATAACAGAAAATAACCTTAAGAAGGATACTTTAGATTTATACCAAGAGTCAAATAAGTAAGTTACTTCAAACTGTTCTGATTAATTAAAAAAAGTATTCAATGAGATCTAACAATATTTTTCTCTAGTCTTGTTAGTAATTTCATGGATGATTTCGATGATATAGAGAAAAGCGAAAACCCCATAGAGGTCATAGACTATGTCGACGATATTCGAGAATATGATGTTCCGTATCATGTTCGTGTGTCAATAGATAAAGAAATCCGAGTTGGGAAATGGTATACTGTCGAATCAAACTCTGGTCTCATCACTTTAACGGAACTTACCGATCGTCTTGCACGGGCCGATCCAGTGATTCTGGCATTTGATATTGAAACTTCCAAAGCACCTCTGAAATTTCCTGATGCAGCAATTGATCAAATTATGATGATTTCTTACATGATTGATGGTGAAGGCTTTCTGATAACGAATAGAGAGATTATAAGTAAAGATATCGAGGACTTTGAGTATACTCCTAGACCGGAATATCCTGGCTGCTTTACAATTTTCAATGAATCTGATGAGAAAGCGGTATTACAGAGGTTCTTTGAGCATATACAAGATGTTAAGCCCACAATTATTGCAACTTATAATGGTGATTTTTTTGATTGGCCTTTTGTTGAAAAAAGAGCATCTATCAATGGGTTAGATATGTATGAGGAAATTGGATTTCAGATTGATTCGGAAGGTGAATATAAATCAAATTATTGTGTTCATATGGACTGTTTTAGATGGGTAAAAAGAGATAGTTATCTACCACAGGGTAGTCAGGGTCTTAAAGCTGTTACTACTGCTAAATTGGGGTACAATCCTATTGAATTAGATCCCGAATTAATGACACCTTATGCCTATGAAAAACCACAAACGCTCTCAGAATATTCAGTTTCAGATGCTGTTGCTACTTATTATTTATACTACAAATATGTTCATCCATTTATTTTTTCACTTTGTACGATTTTACCTTTAAACCCAGATGATGTACTAAGAAAAGGTACGGGAACACTTTGCGAAATGTTACTTATGGTTCAGGCCTACCGCGGAGATATCCTCTTACCGAATAAACACATGGATCCAATCGAGAGATTTTATGATGGCCACTTAATCGAAAGTGAAACATACGTTGGTGGGCATGTTGAAAGTTTAGAAGCAGGAGTATTTAGAAGTGATTTAGCGACAGATTTTAAGATCGATCCTACGGCGATTGATGAATTATTGGCAGATTTAGATAAGTCTTTGAAGTTCACTGTTGAAATTGAAAACAACAAAAAATTTGAAGATGTTGAAAATTATGAAGAAGTGAGAGATCAGATCAAAGAGTCATTACTAGCATTAAAAAACAGTCCTAAGCGGTTCGAAACGCCATTAATATATCATTTAGATGTTGCATCTATGTATCCGAATATTATGATCACAAATCGGTTGCAACCTGATTCGATGAAATCAGAGGAAGACTGTGCATCTTGTGATTTCAATCGTCCAAATAAAGTATGCGATAGAAGATTGCCGTGGTCTTGGAGGGTGGATTACAACCCGTCTAAGAAAGACGAATATAACATGATTAGACGAGCTTTACAGTTAGAGACTTTCACACCGAAAAAGCCGTGGCTTCCACGACGGTCATTTGATGATTTGAGTCATACTGAACAAGTACAACATATAAGAAAACGTTTAAATGATTATTCAAGAAAAGTTTATCATAAGGTTAAAAAAACAGAGATTAAAGAACGAGAGGCTATCATTTGTCAACGAGAGAATTCTTTTTATATTGACACTGTTAGAGATTTTAGAGACCGTCGTTATGATTTTAAAGGATTGGCCAAAGTGTGGAAAAAGAAGGCTTCTCAAGTTTCTAAAGATGATCACCATGGCCTAGACGAGGCCAAGAAAATGATAGTTTTATATGATTCTTTGCAATTAGCCCATAAAGTCATTCTAAACTCGTTTTACGGTTATGTAATGAGAAAGGGGTCAAGATGGTATTCTATGGAAATGGCAGGCATCACTTGTCTTACTGGTGCAACAATTATTCAAATAGCTAGATCACTGGTGGAAAGATTGGGTAGACCTCTAGAATTAGATACAGACGGTATTTGGTGCATATTACCTAAATCATTTCCCGAAAATTATGTTTTCAAATTAAAAGGTGGTGGTAAAGTTTTTGTGTCTTATCCTTGTGTTATGTTAAACTATCTTGTTCACGATAAATTTACAAATCATCAATATCAAACCTTAGCGGATGCTGCAAAACATAAATATAAGACCTCCAGCGAAAATAGTATTTTCTTTGAGGTTGATGGGCCTTATAAAGCTATGATCTTGCCTACATCTAAAGAAGAAGGCAAAGGTCTAAAAAAGAGGTATGCCGTTTTTAATGATGATGGCTCGTTGGCAGAACTAAAGGGATTTGAACTGAAAAGAAGAGGTGAGTTGCAACTGGTTAAAAACTTCCAATCAGATCTTTTCGGATGTTTCTTGCTTGGTAATACTTTGGAAGAATGTTATGGTGAAGTTGCTAAAGTTGCTAATAGTTGGCTTGACGTTCTCACTACTAAGGGCTCAGTAGTTTCAAATGATGAATTAATTGAATTGATTTCTGAAAATAGAATGATGTCTAAATCTTTGGAGGAATATGGAGGGCAAAAGTCAACGTCAATTACAACAGCAAAACGTCTTGGCGAATTTTTAGGCAACCAAATGACAAAAGATAAAGGTCTTGCCTGTAAATATATTATTTCACAGAGGCCTGTTGGTGCTCCTGTTACCGAACGCGCAGTTCCGGTTGCGATATTTTCATCTGAAGAAGATGTTAAGAAGCTATACTTAAGGAGATGGTTAGTGGATCCACAACTTAATGATTTTGATATAAAATCAATTCTAGATTGGGATTATTACTTAGAGCGTCTCGGATCTGTGGTACAGAAGATTATCACTATTCCTGCTGCACTCCAACATGTGAAAAATCCGGTTCCAAGGGTGGCTCACCCAGATTGGTTAGCAAAAAGAATTCGAGATTCAAACAATAGACTGAAACAAAAAGATCTTGGAACTTTCTTTAAGAAGGCAGAAGAACCCCTGGAAATTGAAAATTGTTTAAATAGGCCAACAACGATTTCAAATATTACTAGAAAAGTTGCAAAAGTTACGGTTCGTGGACAAAAGCGAAAGGCCAAAGAAAATGAGGAAGAAAATGAAGAACTGACTGTTATCGATGAAACTACTCCTTTGATGGAAGAAGACTACAAGGGTTGGTTGCGAAGTCAGAAGAGATCTTGGAAGCGATCTATCAAACTTAATACTTCTAAGAAATTTCTATTTGGATCTAATTTTGATAATTCTAATACCATCGGTAATATGTTTAGAAACCAAGCCGCTTCATTTGCTTCTTCGAGTTGGGAAATATTACAATATGCCGAAACAAACACTCCAGGCGAAGTAAGACTTCAAGCTCTCATTAATGGAAAAATTCATAATTTTAAATTAAAGGTCCCTAAAAAAGTCATTGTTAGTTTTGGAACAGAGGAACTACCACCTGATTCAGTTATACCTAATACATCAATTGAAAAGTTGACTAATTTTACTTTACCCAATGGCCATACTTCTAAGCATTTATTCAGAATGACTATGCCCGAAGAGCAATATCTAAAAGAAATGACAAATGCCCAAAGCGTTTTATTCCATCAATCAGTCAATGGTATATATGAGACAAAGATCAAAGGAGCCGAACGTGCCTTACTGGAACTAGGCACATCTTGTGTTTTCGATGAATCAAGACCAGGGGGACTTGGTAGGGGAATTGAAAATGGGTTTGATTTAACATCTTTAAAATCAGTTGAAAATGAACGCTACTTGCAAACCGCTAGATTTGATTACATTTATTTATTACATCTTAATATCCCTAATATTCAACATGAGGTATTCGCTTTATTCAGAACGTGGTCCGAAAAAGCCCAGATTTTTGTTAAGAGACCATCGAGAATGGCACAACCACTAGCACCCATGGAAACATTTTATCATGAACAATTTATTAAGAAATTAAGTAAACTCGAAAAGACTATAAGTGTGATTGAATATTCTGAAAAGTTGGAATTTGAAATTATTTACTATGATGATCTGAAAAAATTATATAACACTCTTGGTACTTCTACAAGAAAAGCTCACGAGGAAAAGAACACTCAATCAATACTTGTTTTACAAGCTCCATCCCCCCAAAAATTAGCAAAAATTGTTAAAGTACCATCTGAATTACCAATTATTAAATTACAGAGTATGGATGTATCAGTTCCTACATTAGGGTGGCAAGCGCCTGTATCCAAACGGATTATTGGTTATTTTCTCTCCTTGGGATCTTGGATCTCCCACCTTAAGATACTATCACGATATAGCAATATTCCTATTTGTAATTTACAGGGGACAGATGTTAGATTTCTGATTGATGTTATTTATGCTAGAAAGCTTCAAAGAGCAAATGTTGTTCTCTGGTGGTCGCCTGAACCAATGCCAGATCATGGTGGGTTTGAAAAAGAGGAAGGTTATAATAATAGTAGTCTGCAACTTCAATTTCCCATCATCAATAATCCTGGGTTGTATCGAACCGCAAGCTTAGAACTGAGTGTTAGAAATTTAAGTATTAACACTGTTTTAACATCTGCACTAATCAATGAAGCCGAGGGATCTGATTTAGCCGATTTATCAATTAGTATTGGAGATGGACAAAATCCTATGTCATTCTCCGAGGATTCATTTTCGTCAGTTGCTTTATCAGTATTAAGGCAAATGTTAAAGGGTTGGTGGGATGAAGCAATAAAAGAAAAATCAAATGCTTTCATGGCTGATACAATGGTTCATAATTTTGTTAGTTGGGTACAGAAGCCGGACTCGCATCTTTATGACTCAGCATTACATTATCATGTTAATAATTTATCAAGAAAAGCATTCCTACAATTAACAGGAGAATTCAAGAAAATGGGCTCAAGGATAATTTATGGGGACCAAAATAGATTGATTTTGCAGACTTCAAAAACATCAGTTGAAAATTCATATGCGTATGGACAATATATTTCAAAAGCCATAAGATCGAAACCATTGTTTCATTTTCTTGATGTTA
Organism: Alloascoidea hylecoeti; assembly: GCA_001600815.1. Lineage (NCBI taxonomy): Eukaryota > Fungi > Ascomycota > Alloascoideomycetes > Alloascoideales > Alloascoideaceae > Alloascoidea > Alloascoidea hylecoeti. The sequence continues at coordinate 648,294 of BCKZ01000013.1, read as the reverse complement.
GTGTAACTGAATATTATGATACTCTGTTATGGATGGATAATCAGAACTTTGGGGGAAGATGTTGTAAAGAAATAACAACAGATAATCCGCCACTGGTTTCAAAGATGAATTGGCACATTCGATCATTCTTACCATCCATATTGCAATCTGAATTTAATGATTGGATTAATATATTCTTAGACGCAATATTGGAAGAGAAGTCAAGGATATTAAGTGAAACTACACCAAGAGCAACACAATTACCGCCATCACTTGGAAAAAAGCAAACCACATTAAAAGTGGGAAATGAAAACGAACTTAGTGTTGACGAAGAATTAACACAGAACGGTAAATGTATCGAAAACATAAAGAAACCTTTGATTAAAAGGGTACAACAATTGATTAGAAAGCAAACCACTGCGATGATACAACCAGAACTAAGACAAGAATTTCAATTCCCCAATCTACCAGGCTCACATTTAAATTTAAAGAATCCCACGTTACAATTAGTTAAATCAATTTGTGCAGTTTATGGATTAGATAAAAAGATGAACTTATCAGTTCGAGTATTACGGAGGGAATTGCTCAGGCATTTTGACATCAGGGAATTTAGCGAAGAGGCTGAATTTAAAAACCCATCACAATCATTACGACTGTCTGAAGTTATTTGTGAATATTGTGGTCATGTAGGAGAAATTGATCTGTGTAGCGTTAATGATATTGATGATGATAAACTGATCTGGGGATGTGAAGATTGCAAAAAGCCTTGCAATAAGATTTTTATTGAAGAACGACTGATTTATGAATTAGATAAGATTTGCTACTCTTATCATTCACAGGATTTTAAATGTAATAAATGCAATAAAGTCAGAGCTGATGATTTATCAGATTATTGTCCTTGTTCTGGGGGATGGATTGAAACAGTCCCAAAAGAGGAAATCTTCCAAAAGATAAAGTTACTCAAGCATGTCAGCGAATGGTATGATATGAAATTACTAGATGATATGATCTCTGAATTGATATAAAGGAACTTTAATATTTTAGATTTAAACATCTTCTAGATCATAGATATTGATTACATCTGCTGTAAGACTAATAAACTCACTGTTGGAAAGTTTTAGCCCAGAAATATAGCTTGCTGTACTGTATTGTAGGTAAGAAAATGCAAGTATCCAATCATGGCAACTTGATAAAGGAAAGTATCTGCATGATTATTATAAATTTAATTATCAACTATAGTTGTGTTATTCAATAATTAGGGCGTTTCATCACCGGCAATAGAATACAAAATCATTCTGTAAAATTGCACGAACAAGCTTAAGAAGAAGTATCAGTTAACGCTGCAGTATAACATTTATTACCACTTTCATCAAACATATTAAAAGAGCCAGCTGCAGAAATGTCATTTCAATTGCAACAGATCTTAATTCGCTGGAACGAAATATAGAAATAGTTGTGATATGCTACTACACTAGAGATAATGAATTAGATAGGTTTAAACTCACTGAGAAATGATTCAGATTCGTGTAAAGTGATTCAAAAACAGACTTTTAACATCAGACAGTTGCATCCACTTTTTGAACTTTAAGCTTACACACGCATATTTCACGTGATATTAAATACTTTAAGGACTATTCTTCCCACTGAATACAATAATGGCCAAAAAAATTCTTCGTTTTGACTCTCGTGATCATTCCCGTTTATATGTACCAAACCTGAATGATAAAATAACAGAGGAAGAGGCGTTCCTAGAAGAGGATTTACCTGGTTCCACTAAAAAGACTGGTCGGAAAGGAATATCTAATGAGGGTCCAGATAGTAGCGATGAAGAAGCTGATGATTCGGACGATGATATGTTCAATAGTGATGATGAAAACAATAATTTAAAGGAAGTTAAAAGCAATAATTCAAAGGAAGTTGAATCGGAAAAAATACGGCTTAAAAGGGGATTTGTTAATGGTAGAGATGTAGTTGATGATGATGACGATGACCTGGTAGAAGCATTGGATGTAGATGCTTTCGAAAAATCTCTAGGAACAGAAGATGCCGAGGAAACGAGACTTTTCGAAAAATCTGGGGTTAGGTTTGATGACACGATTAATAGTGACAAAGAAGGGGAAGAAGAAGAAGAAGAAGATGATGATGATGATGACAACGACGAAAGCCAACCGAAAATTGAAAGATTCGGACTCGAAGATGATTTAGAAGAAGGTCAGTTTGATGCTGATTTGAATTTTACAAGAAATATGGCTGATGAAAACGAACATCAAGATTCGTGGCTTTTAGATGTTAAGAAATCAGATATAAAGAAAGCCCAAAAAGCAGAAAGAATACTAAGTCAAAAAGCAAAGCAAGAGAAGATGAAACTAGAGAATTCTTATATCGGAGATGGAGAATTATTGAGACAGTTAATCGAAATCTTAGAACCAGCACAAACCCCTATTGAAGCTCTACAAGAATTGAATTCTGAGAAGAGTAGGCATAATAAATCCAGGAATAATAATCTAACTCAACTTCAAGAAGATATAACAAAAGAAAATGCACGAAAGCGATCAGTACTAAATATAACAGAAGCTTGCGATCAACTTTTACAACGCGGCTATACAGATATCTACGACACCGAGAGAGAATTATTAATGCGACAATATAGAAAAAAGACTGGCCATGATTATGAAGATCCTGCAAGAGTACGAAAGAGAAGTAGAAGTCCATCATCCTCTAAATGGGAACCAACAAAACAATTGAAGAAACTTAATATATCAGAGCCAAATCAGCAATGGGAATTCAAATGGGAAGGGAATGATGAGATTCACGGTCCTTATTCTGCCATTGAAATGGATGCCTGGGCAAAGTCATATTTTGATAGTAGAGTATCGGTACGACCAGTAGGGTCGACTGATTTTGTATTATTCAACACCATTGCTTATCTCTGATATATCTTTGTCTTAAGGAAACGTTTATTTCTTAGCTGTACATACGTATTACATTTGGGATTTTTACTGTGCTGGAATACAAAAATAATGAATGAACATAAATTATAGTTATACATAACATTTATAATTATATGTATTATAACTATTTGGTTCCATCAATTTCCATGACGTAGCCTTCTATTCCCAAATCTATGGTGCTTGCTACTTTTCTGATTTCATCCCATCCAACATTGACTCTCCAGCGGCTCCGTTCTCCCAATGAATCAAAGCCAGTTTTAGTCAGTAATTTCAGAGTTAATAAATTAGCAACCTGTTGCATCAAATCAACATTCGTTCTTATCCCAATCTCTGTCCCTTTTGCCAACCAAGCTTCATTTTTATCATTGAAATTATTTACATTATCATTCAATTCGGATATTCCACTTTCATTTAATAATGATTTTAAAATAGCAAATAGTCTTTCTAAATCAAATGATGGTGGTGATAAGTTTTTCCTATCTATTTTCAATTTCCGTTTTGAAGATGTCATATGTCTTTTACCTTTTCGAATTTGCCCTGTTTTGGAAAATATCGTAATATCGTATTTTGAAGGAATGTATGATGCTAAATAAGCAGCGCATAGGATATATTTTGAAAATAGAGGTAATTCATATTCGATTGATGTATCTTCATAAGCAACCCTACTATCATTCTCATTCATATCATCGACTAAAGATACATCACAACCAAAAGAACCCGAAAAAAGATTTCTTTCTTCCCTTAATAATTTTGTAAAATCGTTTACAGTTCTCTCACCAGATATAATCCTTCTAGTGAAAAGTGGCCATATTTTTTGTATAATATCACGCAGAACAATAATATTCGAACCTGTAAATTGTTTCTTGGCACTATAAGTTACCTTGATAAAATTATTCCAAAATTTCTTCTGTTCTAATTCCCTTTCTGACTCTGACAAGTTGGAATCAAAACAGTCATTTGGTAACCTTATAATATCACGATTTAAAACATCAAGAATTTCATCATCTTGGTAAGTAGGAAAGTAGACAGTAGGGATACTATTCATAGTACTACCGATTCTACCAAAGTTCCCACCTTTCATTATAAAAATAATTGTAAAATTTTTGGTACGATTATTTGTCATTTCATTTAATTTTAAGAAGCATGAAATGATTTGTTGGATCTCGTTAAGGTCGATTTCCATCTCATCAATATTATCCAAAACCAATATATGGCCCCTTCCGGTATAATTGTACTTTGTTATGAATAGCTCAAGCTCAGCTGCAAAGTAAGTAAAGTTTTCACAATATATGTCGTATCTGTTATATTCTTCCCCCGCTACTATCAACTTCCCTTCATTGTTTGCCTTATTACTCTCGCTCAAGTCAACATCACTATCTTTTTGTATACCTCTTAGGATTCTTTGTAGTAATATTCGTGTAGATATACATTGAGGGCAGTTAATCCACGTATACTTTATGTGAGATTCATCTAGTATTTTTCTAGTTAAGTACGATTTACCAGTAGATGCAATGCCATGAACTAACAAGGAGGATGGCATTATTTCAGGATCAGACGATAGGTAGGTATTTAGAATCAAGCATTGATTAATTCTATGAGGGGCATCTTGAACGACTCGTGAATACTGTGAGTGGTTTAGGAGCATATTTTTTTGTTTACATACTATTTTTGAAATTTAAGCACAAGATAAGAGTATAATTTAGGGTCACCCGGATATATTAAACTAACTATTAGGGGAATTCAGGCTAAACAACAACTTTTCCACCAACTACCTTCTTCCCTGTTTTAGCAATGGTTTGCAAAACGGCGTCATAACTAAGGGCATTTTCAGTGGTGACATCCACAGATTGTTTTTCTAATGAGACATCGAATTGTTTGACTCCGGGAAGCTTGTTTAGGACCCTAGTGACGGCACCAGAACATCCTGTGGGGGCGGTCAGATCAGATCAATGCATCAAGGACACAAGCAAAAAGGAAAAAAAAAAAGAACATACCAGAACAGGACATGGTAACATCGTAATGGTATTGGTGGTCGGACATTGTTACTTTTTTGAAGGTTTCTTGAAGGTTTCTCGGGGGGAAACCGGAGTTTCCATACGTTTTACTGACAGATGCAGGGGTGTTTTGAGTCCGATGATCGTTAATTATTGCGACATTTCACATTCTTTTTATTAAGTTAATTAATCTACTGGTAAATAAATAGCAATACAAATTATTTAAAATGCCTCTTTAAAGATATCGATGATTTCCTCTTTTGTTGGCTGAACGGGATTTGTTCCAGCACAGGCATCTTTCATGGCATTGTCGGCTAGTAATCCAAAATCCTCTATTTTAACTCCTAATTCTTCCAAACCTGCGGGAATTCCAACTGTCTTTGATAACTCCTTGATCTTAGTAATGGCTGCTTCTGCTGTATGTTCGCTACATCCCATATGTTTGGCCACTTCCCCAAGTCGCTCACTCACCGCTCTAGAATTGAATTTTTCCACATGTGGTAATAAAACGGCATTACAAACACCATGAGGTAGGCCGTAAATTCCTCCCAATTGATGAGCCATGGCATGAACATATCCAAGACCTGCACTGTTAAATGACATACCTGCAATAAATTCAGCGTATGCCATGTTTTGTCTAGCAGTCAAGTTTGATCCATCTTCAACCGCTGCAGGAAGGTTATCGGTGACCATTTCAATTGCCTTTAAAGCAAGACAGTCAGATATTGGGTTAACTCCAGTTGAGACGTAGGCTTCAATGGCATGTGTTAAAGCATCCATACCAGTAGCAGCTGTTAAACTTTTTGGCATGCCAGCATGTGTAACCGGATCATTGACTGCAATTAAAGGAGTGGTATTTGAATCAACAATTAACATTTTAACATGTCTTTCAAGGTCTGTTATAACGGCATTCTTGGTAACTTCTGCTGCTGTACCCGCTGTTGTATTAATTGCAATTTGTGGAACCTGGAGATTTTCTGATTTCTCGACGCCTTCGTAATCTTGTGGAATACCACCGTTTGTTGCAATAAGCCCAATAATTTTAGCACAGTCATGCGACGAGCCACCTCCAATGGATACAATAGCATCACATGAGTTAGCTTTGAGTAATGCTAGACCAGCATCAACGTTCTTGGTGGATGGATTTGGTTGAACCTCACCATACAACGTCGTATAAATACCTCTTTCTTTTAATAATGTTGCAACTTGGTCAGAGAGACCAGTTTTAACAATACCTGGATCTGTAACAATTAAAGCTTTCTTGAATCCTTTCTTCTTAATAAGATCCATAGCATGTTCAACTGAACCCGGACCAAAGAGTGAAATTGGTGGCATATGAAATTCGGTGACATCCAAAGCTGACTTTGTTGTTGAGAAGCTCCTGACGTTAAGGGTCTTCTGAGATAATTTTAATCCTGTCTTCAACATCTCTATTTGGTATATTACAATATAGTTAAGGTTTGTCACAAAGAGACAGAACACAGCAATGAAAGCAGTATTTATACTAGTATTCCATTTAATGATATATGTTTACCTATTCTTGTATGTAAAACCCGAATAATAGAACAACATTTTATATATTACTACTACAATGAGTTAATTGGGTATTTTTTCAACATATTTCTAACTATCGGCCGCGGATTATTTATCCATGCGGTTATCTTCTGCAGTTGACGGCGGTAATCCAATTTGAAATATATTTGATAAGTAACTATTTAAGTAATAAGGGGAGATCTAGAATAGTAATTATAACAGTACTCAATATGTAGCGCTATATGAACTAAACAGGCTTTTGCAATTGTCTAACTTCCGTGTTGACAGATTCAGGTTAATTTAAATTCCAAGTATTCCAAAGTTTAAAGGACTGACAAATATGAAAAATATATAGGAGCATCAATCTACCGATTCTTATGTAGACTTTCTATTTTATGATTATTGTTCATTCATACATAGCTTAAAATTAAAAACAGAAGAATTTAAATTGGGGTATAATATTGTACACGTTTTATATTAAGTCCTGGACTCCGAATAAAGTAAACCATTTAGTTGTATGTATAAAATAGTCTTTTATCAAAAGAGCTGATACGACGCCTATAGCTGTGCACTTAAATACACCATGGCCATCAATATTTAGGTGCTACATACAGGGATGGAACCTAAAACTATTATTGATTTTTAATTATTTAACTTATACTATGGCCAATTGTAATGAAAATCGTCAAGATTGTCTTTGAATTAATTTTGTTTGTCTAAAAATTGACTGAATATACCCTAATTTACAACGGCTTGACAATGTAATAAGCGGATAAAGATAACCAAAAGCGTAATGTTTTCCGAAGACCATTAACTGAATAGTTGATGCTATGTAGTATTGCATACGATTACAAGTTCAAGTTTAAGACTTAAGTTATAATTAACATTAATTCATATTAATAACATCTTTTTAAAGTGGGTCAGATGGATAATGATATATCTGTGTGTATCTTGAGTTATTTCTAGCATCATGATCACAAAAGAGAGGTGGGTGAGCGTTGTAGCATTATATTTCAAATCCTGACGATATCGGAAGAATGATCAACCGATTTCCTATCTACATGCTCCGATTACAATTAATTATTTGTAATTCTAAAATAATACATACCACTTAAGTTCGGCGACCTTTTGGACTAAATATTCGGTCATACTATAAGGCTTACATGTACTAATTTTCGACCACAAGTTAACTATATTAATTGTCAATGGTGCAAACCAGAAATTAGTAAACAGTGTGGACGAAATCAAATCCAATGACTACATAACAACAAATAATAAATGTGACCATGAACTAGATTATTTAGATATACTGTAGATCTAGATCTTAGAGATTTATCAACAGGATGAACAAATTAATTTACTTAACAGGCGATTGACACTATTTGACAGTAACCAAGAAAATTACGAATTATGACATACTGCAATTGTAGAACCGTTTTAATTTCACATGACGACTTTATTTTGCATTATCATTTTGTTATACATCGTTAATTTTCAGTTTTAGCTTTAAATTTGGGGTAAATGAAAATACCATGCGTACGAAGAACTCGAATAGTTAAGATGCTATATGTAACTATAAGTTATATTAGTTATGCTAACGTTGCCTTTTCAGTATACCACAGTAATGTTATAGAACTTCGGCCCTTACTTCCTCAATTTCAGAAATAGTTTCACTCCTTGCGCTACTGTCTGCAAATAACGCTTTTATTAACTTTATCAATTCTGCGGTTTCTAAATCGAATAATTCTCCATTATAAAACATTGTAAGAATTTCTTTTAAATGCAAATTCAAGATCTTCTTCACTGTTAATAGTTTATGAAAAGATGGAACAATTGTATTAAAATCTAAATTCTTAGACGATATTACTGAAAGTTGTGGATTTAGAGAAACAATTTCAAGTAATTTATCGACCCATTTTGATAAGATTTCAGATTCTTTTGTAGAAACATCACCGAATGCTAATATTTCATTAAGAACTAAATTGTAGAAAAATTCAAATAGCATTGCTACCATTTTATCAAGATTAACAACTGATATATTTGAAATGTTATTAAGTTTTGTTAGAAAGAGGTGTATATTTGTTATTATATCATCATATTTTGTGAAAATTGATTCATCTGTGCATCCAGTGAATGAATGCATTTGACTCCATTTGTACTTTAGGGTCGTTTTGTAGTTTGATAATATTGAAATTAGTTTTGCTGATATTTGTTTTTGTAATATTGCATCCAATGAAATGTCAGTTATTCTCGGTGATAAACTTGTCTCTTGATAAATATATAATAGATCATTGTATACTAACCAATTATCTGTATCTGTATACAAGAGAGGAATCATTGAAAAGTATAATTCATAAAATTCTGGTAAAGCTTCACCATATAGTTTCCCCACATTTCTCAATTCTGGTATTATAGGGATAGAATGTTGTTGAATAGAATCCCCTTCATTTAAGAACTCAAAGATTAAATCAAGTACTTTCTCGGAAATAAAAGTTGAATGAAAGGTAGCAACAGATGCTAATTGTGTTGAATTTGAAGGATGATTATGTTGTATCTCCGTTTTCTTTTCAAAGAAAGGTGTTTTTGGTGTTTTCAGATTTAAATCAGGATCATCCCAGCCCCAGGCATCCTCTTCTTCTTCACCTTCACTATTCTCCTTTTTATCTGATTGGTCATCCGAGTTAAAATTATCCTCATCCATATTCCAGCTATCTTCTTCATTAGCAGATGAAGCCTTTTTTTCTGATTGGTCATCCGAATCAATATCAACATCATCATCCATATTCCAAGCATCGTCCTCTTCTATATCATCGTAATCATCTTTCAAATTCTGTGGATCATCCTTTGATCTTTTAGTACTATGTGAACTTTGTATCACACCATCACTGTTTGAATTTGCAGTAAGTGTAGAAGGTCCTTCGTTGTTTTTACTTTTGCCTTCTACCAACACAAGTTTCCTTAATATATATTCTTTCTGGTGAGACGCTAAAATTAGGTCTTGCCTTAACGTATTGAAATATTTAATTTTTCTGAACTCCAAAAATTCTTTCTCGATATTGTCAATCCAATCATCAACATCATACCGAGACCATCCAACTTTATTTAAGAATGTGCTTAATTGTTTCAAAGGTTGTAGGTCAAAAGAATTCAAGGAAGATTCAAATGAACTGTTGAGAAGCTGGGGTAAACTTTTTGATCTAATTTGAAATATAAAATTTGTTTGTGTTTGATTTTTAATAAAACCAAAGATTCCAGGGGTGAATGCCTTGTTAATAAACGTTAAAAATATTCTAACGGAATTGGCGAAATCGCTTAATGAATTGATTTGTGACTTTTGTGGTTTCAATGAAAATATATTATCTGTTGATGCTGTAACAGATATTTCTAACTCAACTATCCCCTTTAATATATTATCAACATAACTCCTTAGTTTTTGTAATTCTTTATGGTGCTTTTCAGCATTATGAATTTTTAAAAGTTCTTCGACTTCTTCTAAGGTAATTTCATCCTCTTCTTCAGTTGATCTTTTTTTAGTTTTCAGTATAATTAATTCGTCATTTTCTTTATATGAAACCATAATATGCCATAAATCACTAATCTGACCTAAAGACTCAATTTCAATTTCTTGAATGGACTCTTGCATACGTTGAATAATGAGAACTTGTGAAGCTTTACCACCTAATAGTAAATCAAACTCTTTAATCTTTTCACGTGTCTTTGACACAGCATAGAAAACTGAGTCATATTGTTGTAATTGGAAAGCAGATTGAAGTTCAAGGTATTGTGCCTTTAATAACCATATTGAATCCAGAATCTTTTTCTCTTGTGCAATGCTCACAGCGTCAGGTAAATCTACTTGGGAAGTTGGTGGTTGATCATGAGTTGGAATAAAGTTTGGATCATAAGATGGGTCAGGAGCAGTTTTAACAATTTTCTTTAATGTCAGTTTAGTCCTTGTGACTTCTGTGTCGATATGATCTGAAGACATATTTGCGATCTCTTTATTTCAAACCTCAGAAGGTTGAAATTTGAATACAGATAATTCTGGGAAGGTTGACAAAACACCCGCACATCCAGATTTACATAAAAATGGAGAAATGATGCTTCTTCTGACATAATTAATTTCTATTTTATACAGACAAAAAAATGAGTGCAGAGTTGTCATCCAACTCTGAGGTTCTTTCAAAGGAGAGTCCCATGAATTCTGGGGGACTCAGTTTGGTTTCTGTCGTCACTTTACTAGGTCCTTTATTACTTCTAATGGTGCTTTTTGATTCCCGGTTATCCTCATATGCATCGCATATTGAAACCAAACCCATACGATTGCGAAACTTTTCACCCTCTGCCCTTTTATCGAGGTCTCGTCAAAAAATTGCATGCTCTTCAAATAAGAACACTCGGTTTATTATTGTGGGTGGCTCTGGGTTTATTGGTTCATGGGTGTGTCGTTTCCTGTTGTTCCGTAAGGAGAGGTTTGTTCGTATTATCGATATCAGACAACCACCGGGAGATGTAATTGCACATGGAGCGCAGTATATACGGGCAAATGTGGTTCACGAAGCGCAACTACGGGATGCCATAAACTGTGTCTGGGTAGATACAGATGGTGTTCTTGATTCGGACTTCCAAGCATATGAACTGGTTGTTTTCCATTGTGCAGCAACTAGGCAATTTCATCAAACCCTTTCCATTTTTGGTTCTAATATTTTTAAGAAGGTAAATGTGGAAGGGACACGACACATCATTAACATTTTAACAAATGAATGTGAATTAAATTTTAGTGGGATATCATTAATTGGATTCGGTGATGAAATTGCATATAGATCTGCGCCTAATTGGTTTGATCCGAGACAATTGGCAAAGCAAATAAATTCTCCTTTTATTCAAACATTTAACTCGACTGGCTTAGCAACGAAGCAGAATAAGCCAAAGTTCATAAATTGTTATGCCGAATCCATGTATGAAAGTGAAATACTGGTATTAGAAGCAAACAATTCACCCTTAATTCAAGGTTCCAATAGCAACCGTGACCATGGGAAAGCGAAATATCTAAAAACTGCAACCTTGGTACCTAGTGGGATAGTTACAGGTCATTTGGATGATAATTTTCTACACGTTGCTTTGCAATCAAAGCTGTTTTTATTATTTTCATGGAATGTCCCGTTATTGCTAATTCATGTTGAAGATATTGCAATAGCTGCCCTGAAATTGAGCAATGTCCTATTAGACAATCCACTAGATACAGAAGGACAATCTTTTATTCTGGCAAACACATCATCGACATTATCTAAATCTGCATCATCATTAACATTAGCATCTAAATCTGCATCCAATCTGCATCCCCAAACCCATTCTCAATCTCAATCCCCTCAGAAACAACCACAAACACAAACGTCTAGTCTATCATCATACCCGGGCACTGCAGTTAATGTTACAACTTCAGGGCATGTGTTCAGTTATTTGACATCTAGATCGGAGTCTTCTCAAAGCCCTCGTATTCCTAATATGCGGCTTCAACAGATAAATCCGGCCATAGTTCTCTTCTTCTCCTATTTAATATTGTTGTATCAGTATCTTACTACGGAGATTCTCAATTTCTTCGGATTTACAAATTATGCGATTACAACACCATTGATTTCCGGCGCTACCCGGAAGCAGTCCTCATTAGCTTCTACACTACTACGTACCATGACGCCAGGAAAATTTAACGTGTGGCAAATTACACATATACCTGGAAGTGAAGGAGTGAGACATACGAGGAAGATTTTAGGTTGGAAGAGTGAGTTCAGTGTTGAGGAGTGCGTTGCTGGTGTTGCGGAGGAATGGAGAGTTCGCACAAGGTTGTACATGAATCGTCAACAAAGGTATAAATCCACCACCAGTACCAGTAGCGGTGTACCACAAAAAATAGAACAAAAATCAAGGGATGAAAATGAAAAACAAACAGAACAGGAAAAAGGAATTGGCATTGAATTAAAAAGTATATAGGAAATACATAGGTGATAATATTTATGATTTAGATATTGTGATATCCGGGTAACTTCCGAAATTTCCACACTTTTGCTTCTCATCTTTGTACGTAAACACGAAATAAGAATCCGGCCATTTTCAGGCTTAAAACCTCCATAAAATTCGCAGCTGCCCATCACCCTCTCATAAAAATATTATTGCTTATACGCGCTGGCTAATGACTGTTTTGTTTGAAAATATCGCGTACTGATTTAACCCTCATCTTTCAAATCCATATTGTCTTATAGAGATATGCCTTCAGTCGATTTCGATTTACCAGTCAACGCAGCTTCAACACCCGTTGCTAAAGATAAAACATCATCCAGAAAACACAGCTCAAGTGGGAGGCTAGATGATCTTCATTTCAGAGTTGCACATCAGCGAATAGTTGTCGATGTTGACCTTGCTGAACGTGTTCTTGGAGGTTACACGGAATTAACAATTATACCGCTTGACCCATCTATTAGATTCATATCCCTTGATTGTCGGCAAATGTCTGTCGAGGAAGCTACCGTTAATTCCCAAAAAGCTACATTTTACTATAATGATTTTGTCTCATTAACAATGCCTCCAGGGACTGATATTCATCAGCACAAGCTCCAGCGGGAGAAACTGCATCGACTTTTAAAAGGAACAACTAGTGGTGAACTACTCATTGAACTACCCGAAAACCTAAAAATAACTACCAATGATGTTAGCGTGTTGGCCCAAGCTATCTCAGGTACATCTAATAACTCCCCAGATCCTCATTTGACATCCTTCCTGACTCCGAGTAATACAGGTCATGATCTAATCTACACTCCTTTAACAATAAAGATAAGATATTCAGTTAAAAACCCAGTCTCAGGACTTTGTTTTATAGGCGGCTCGCACACATCCTTAGATAAATCAGAATGGCATGCGTATACCAATAACTCCGCCATTGGTGTTTCAACAAGTTGCTGGGTACCGTGTATTGACTCATTATGGGAGAGATGCACTTGGCAGCTGGAAATAGGAACACCTAGAAACGTAGGATTGATCGGTAAATCTAAGTTAATTGGTGATGATTTGAAATTGGATAGGAGGAAATCATTATCAAACATAAAGACTGAAGAATTACAAAGCAACACCAATACTGCAGATGATGGAGGTGCAAATGATGAAGATAAGGAAGATGATGATGATGCCAATGATGAGATGGATGTCATTGTTGCCTGCGGAGATTTATCAGCCAAAGAAGTAAGTGATAATAATAGAACTTTGACTGGTTCGGTATTTAATCGTTTTCTATAGACTAACCAGTGAAAAAATATAGAATGCCCATCCTCTAGATATTACAAAAAAGGTGACCTCCTTCAGCGTGTTCAACCCTGTTTCGGCTCATCACATTGGATTCATGGTTGGTGTATTTCAAAAAATCCCATTACCAAGCTTTGCTGAAGATGAAGATGAAAATGATAATACAACATCAATCCCTGCAGCAATCTACTGTCGGCCTTCACAAGTAGAAGAAGCAAAAAACACTTGCTTATTTATGTATAAAGCAATTGATTTTTATTCTAATGAATTTGGTTCTTTTCCTTTTAGTAGTTATTCACTTTGCTTTGTGGAAGATTTACCTATTAAAGTTGCCAATTTTGCTGGTTTATCAATATTCAGCAATGAACTATTATACACACCTGATATGATAGAACCTATTTTAAAGTCAACTGAAGATTTGAGTATAGCTCTGGCATCTCAATGGAGTGGTGTGAATATGGTTCCAAAAAATTGGAATGATATGTGGCTTACAATGGGAATTAGTTCTTTTATGGCTGGGCAATTTTCTCGAAGATTGTTTGGTAATAATCAATTTAAATATCAAATGAAAAGAGCGTCGAGAGAGATTTTACAACAAGATATAGGGAAACCACCAATTGGTAATCCTAATTTTAATTTTCCGATTTCCGATGAAGATTTAGAATTTATTAAACTCAAGTCGCCAGTAGTACTGTTTATTCTTGATCGAAGAATGACAAAAACCGATAAATCATTTGGCTTATTACGCGTCATACCCAAAATTTTATTACAAACTATGAGTGGCGATCTCAGTAATAGTTGTCTTAGTACTTCACATTTCTTACATGTTTGTGAAAGAGTCAATTATAATAAACTTGAATATTTTTTCCAACAATGGGTTTATGGGTCTGGTTATCCGATATTTAGAATAACCCAGCGTTTCAACAAAAAGCGTATGTTTGTTGAAATGGGTATAAGACAAATGCAAGTATCAGAGAGAAAAATGCCAGTTATAAAAAGAGAATTGTTTGTTAATGATGCCAAACAGCACTTATCGGGCGTTGAATTACCCCCTATACAACCTGTTTTTACTGGGCCTATGACAATCCGAATACATGAGGCTGATGGTACACCATATGAACATATCGTTGATTTAAAAGAAGGTTTTACGAAACTGGACATCCAATATAATACGAAGTATAAGAGATTAAAGAGAAATCAAAGACAGAAAGAACGACAGGAAAATGGCGATGATAACGATGGGGTTTTATTACATTGTTTAGGTGATGTATTACAATCGGATCAAGAAGTTGAAGAATGGGGTCTAGTAGATTGGACAAAAGATGAAGAAGATAAAATGACTAATGAAGCTTTTGAATGGATTCGAGTGGATGCTGATTTCGAATGGATTTGTGAAGTTCATTTACAGCAACCTGATTATATGTTTGCTTCTCAGTTACAACAAGATAGAGATGTTGAAGCACAATTTGATTCTGTAAGATATTTCGAAAGTCATGAACCACAATCTAGACTATACTCTACTATTTTGGTTCGAACTTTGGTGGATGATCGTTATTTTTATGGCATCAGGGTAGAAGCTGCAGTTGCATTATCACGATTAGCTAAAGCTGAATTAGGATCAATCGGAATGAAACATTTATTGAAAGCTTATCAGGAAATGTTTTGCTTTAAAAATTCCACAATTCCATTACCTAATGATTTCTCTGATTTTCCTAAATTTTTCGTCCAAGTTGCCATACCTGGTGCTTTAGCATCGATTCGAGATTCTTCAGGTAATTGTTCTTTAGAAATTAAAAACTTTCTATTGGATTTGCTTCGTTATAATGACAACTCAAGTAATGAATTTTCTGATGGGAGTTATACCAGCAAGCTGATTCGTTCAGTTACAGTATCAATGGAAAAAGGTGATCCACAAGAAGCATTATCTGAATCTGATATTGAGTTTAAAGAAAGAGCCATTTCTGAGATTTTGCGGTATCAAAAAATGGATGAATGGATACCCTCTTATATGAATACAGTTACGGTTGAGTCACTGAAACATAGGTGTACTCTTGCATTCCAAGGAATAGCCGATCTACCGTTTTATGAATTGGTTCAATATACTAAACCAAATTATCCTAATAGGGTTAGAACCACAGCGTTTAAATGTATTTTTGCTCTTGGAGGTTGGATGAATGAGACGATATTGCATTACTCATTGTTGTGTTGTATTATGGAAGGATCACAATTAATACGAGAACGAATAATCGCTGAAATTTTGAAGGGTATTGGTTCTTTCGCATTATATGGACCTCAGATCGTAAGACCATCTTCAGGGTATAACAGCGCCGATAATGGCTTTATAGTTATTGAAGAAGCAGGTTCGAGTCAGATTAATGCCAGAAGGGATGAGCTAGCACGTACAACTTTAGATGGTTGTATTAGCATATTACGACGGGAGTTTGCAGGAAATAAATCTCTACAAACACAGTTTTGGAATGTGTTGCAGTCTCCATTATTTGATGTCAAGCAAAAACGAAAAATCTTGGATGTGTGCGACTTATTATTTATTCCAATAGATAAATTTTTTATCACACTACCAACACCAAGATCCAAAAAGCTTGTGGCCAAGCATCTCGGTACAGGGCATGTTGTTATTAAAAGAGAGGGAAGATTAAAAATTCAATTAATTGCACCTCCCAAGAATAGGTTATCTATTTCTAAACCGCTTACCCCTATTTCAAACTCGATCATAAAATCGGTAACAAAATCATCAACTAAACAATCTATATCCTTATCGACACTTAATGTGAAACCAATCAAAATAGAGAAGACTCCAAAGATCAAATTGGGAACCCCTGTTTTAGAAAGAAATTTTTCGTTTAATAATACATCTAAAAAACCGAAGATGCCCAAAAGGAGAAACACTCCATTAAGCTATTTTGTCAAAATATCTCTAAAAAAGAAAAAGGTTACAATTCTCGGAGATCAACCACATCTTATCAAACATGCTTCAAAAAAGATGCGTACTTCTACAAATGGAAATATAATGGAAAAGAAAAAGCCATCAATTTCTATATCTCCTAGGTCAATGACACCTTCTCACAATAATCATACACCCACACAAAAATTGTCAATAAAACCATCTAATAGGGTTGGATACACCCCAACACCACCACCGATGAGAGATTCTCACAATCATTATGAAAGATATAAAGAAGAATTGCCAAATTCTTTCCGCCCTCATACTAAATCACAATCACCAGTTCCACCATCAGTCCCACCACCAAAGAAACAAAAACTAAAGCTAAAGTTGAAGTTTAATAACCATTCTTGACTGTTCTTAAATAATATTATTAGTGTATTTTTACTAAAATTACTGTTTTTAAAATTTTCCATTTAAATTAATAAATCTAATTACCGTAGTGAATTTAATCAAAAATGCTATGTGATGTTTCTCTTAAGCTTCTTTCTTTGTTTTCACGAGCTCTACCCTTTTATTATGCTCTCATTCTCAAGATGACAGTTCGTATTTCTTGTTAACGTCTCACTTTTTATTTCGTCGATTCTGACTCAAGGAAATGATTTTTGGGGGATTTTAACAAGTTTAGTAGTTAATTTTAGCATCACGTGATATTTTCTTAAATCAACGTACCCGACTAGATATGCTCCATAAAAGCGAGAAATTTCAATTATATTGCAGATCTTAATGTTATTGAAATTACTAGAATCTCATAATGTATTATTTTGGGATTTTAAAGAAAAAGCGGTTGAGTTATGAAAGTTGTATGTAGTAATAGAGATAGTAGCGGAGTTGCAATTTGTTACACATTAAATAGACATCGCCAACAAGGTTGCGTTTTAACACACTAATTAATCCACAGATTTTCCCACTTCGAAAGATGGGGCGGTTCCATCGTCATCACCCGAAATACCGGGACCTTTCGGTATCAATAGGCTATTCCATCTATATTTTTATATCGTTATGTTATCTTCCGTCTCTCACGGTAGCATCCGTTGAGAGTAGTAGACTTGTTTCTGAAACGGTGGGCCCAACAGTTGAAATGACATCGATAGCTTCTACCACAAGCATAGGTCTTGAGCAAACAAATACCATAAATTTAGATCTGCCTGTCTATATTTCAAAAGTAGTAGATGAAGAAAGGCCTGAAATTCATCAAGAAAGTGAAAAAGAGACATTACAAAAACAACGGATAATTGAAAGTTCAAGTGATACTCAGCAGATCAAAAAGACTATAATCATCCCGCCGAAAAAGGGCAGTAATAACTTTTGCAAGACAAAAAACGAGGCTTATGTTAATGGGATTTGTGAAATAGAGAAAAGACTTATACCGTTCTACGCTCCATCGCCCTCATTAACCACGCTGAAATCGAAATCGAAGGTATTCAGCACTTATATTGCCAAAAAGACAAATAAATCGACGTCCAATTTACAAAATACAAAACATACAGTAACCTCAAAGAGTACAGTACCCTCAAACAATAATGAGCAATTAACATCATCCTATGTTCATCCACAAGCCAGCTTGTCAAATCAGAATAATCCAAACTCATTAAACGATTCATTATTCTATAACTCCACAAATAAGACTGGAAGTTTAATGAACAGCAGTGTTGAAGACATACTCGATACAAAATTTCTTTCCTTTGAGGATTGGAAAAAAGAAAAGTTAAAGAGTATAGGCCAAACTGATCTTTTAAAGAAGCAAAATACCGGCTATAAGAGACCACAGAAGGTTAAAACGGATGATAGATATACTTTAGGGGATGACGAAATAGATTTAAGCTTCTTTTCATTTGGAAAAGACGCAGTAGAATCTACCATTAAAGATACTAAAGAGGAGAAATCCCAGGATTCAACTCTGGAAGGTAAAACTTATTCTGAACAATTTAACTATGCTTCTTTTGATTGTGCTGCGACTATACTAAAGACGAATCAAGAAGCCAAAGGAGCGTCTGCTATTTTGAAGGAGAATAAAGATAGTTACATGCTTAATGAGTGTAATGCTCCTAATCAATTCGTTATTGTCGAGTTATGTCAGGATATTTTGGTAAAGACGGTTGTTTTAGGAAACTTCGAATTCTTCTCTTCTATGTTTAAAAAACTACGGATATCGGTTTCTGAAAAATATCCTGTACCAATGAACGGATGGAAAGTTCTTGGGGAGTTTGAGGCTCCTAATATCCGAGACTTACAATCATTCATGATCAGTAATCCAAAAGTATGGGCAAGATATATTCGAATCGAGATATTGGAACATTTTGGCAATGAATTTTATTGTCCTTTATCAGTACTTAGGGTCCATGGCATAACAATGATGGAAAAGTTTAAAGAAGAAGAAGCTACGGAATTGGACGAAAATATTGAGAAGTCGACAAGAACAGAGGATGTATCAAATACTGATGATAATCCAGTAACACGCCAGGATAATATTAATGACACGTTTACAGATAATATTGTTAATGATTCGGTGGATGATATAGATTTTGAAGGTGAATGTCCTCCGCGTCTGGGACTACTTGATGTTTCGACACTCCTAAATCAGGTACAAGAAGAGAGCTGTGAAGCTACATCGCCGGTTAAAAAAGACAACTATATAAATGATCATTCAACGACTATATTACCATCCTCTAATGGGGGTGCACATGTTGAGTCGATATACCAGAATATTATGAAGAGACTGACATTACTAGAATCAAATGCAACATTATCGCTTTTATATGTTGAAGAGCAAAACCGATTACTCTCAAATGCTTTCAACAGCTTAGAAAAGCACCAAACAGAGAAAATCAATACATATATGGAAAATTTAAATCAAAAAATAGTTGAGAAAATGCTGGCTATACAAAGGCAAAATGAAGTTTTAAGATCAGAGCTATTAACCAAATTAACACAGGACGAGTTAATAAACCAACAGAATATTTATGCCACTGCATCACGAGTCTCTCAATTATCAGAAGAACTGGCATTTCAGTGGCGACTATCTATATTACAATCAGGCTTACTGATTGCAACGTTGTTAGCCGTCTTCTTAACTAGAAGTACTGGTGTTGTTAGTGATTATGAGGTTGATGGTACGGGTGTATACAGTAGTGACAATACTCCATTGAGACGAATTGGTGGTAGACTGAAGTCCTCATGGGGACCGAGGCGACGCTTCCATAGATTTACTGTTGACGGTGGTGATATTCGTTCTCCTACTGAACCAATAAATCAGAAGACTCCAACAAATATAAGAGGAGGGATGAAGAGGATGCAACCTATCTCACCAATAATTGAAGAATACGAGAAAATAAGTGACGGAATTTCATCGCCGTTATATCTCAACTCTAGTTCTGCTTCAGGGGAATTCGAACAATCGCCAGAACCTGAGGTGGAGGATGAACTCATATCATCGTCAGTGTTTGAACATTCTTCTTTTTCTTCGCCTAAAAATGATGTAAAGGGAAGTCTTGAAGAATCAATTGTGAATACCGGAACACCAGAGCCACCATTTTCATCAGATAGTAGTGACTCTGATAGCGATTCAAGTTACTATTCTAACTTAGGTATTAAGTCAAAGACATTGTCGCCGATGAAACAAATTTTAGATTCTACAATTCCCATCAAAAGAAAGAGATCAATATATTCAAATGATCAGCAAAATATTCTTAATAATAACACAACAAATAATATTCCTGATACGGAAAAGCTTGACTCTATTACTCCAACCACTTTTAAATCTTACCCAACTCCAGAAGCCAGTGAATAATTTTTTCTAAAAAGCATAAGATAGTTTGTTTTATTTGCATCGGCATTTTTCGTCAATTCTTATTACAGTTTCAGTTTATTTGTTATTTGGTTCATATACAGTAAAAGTAGATCATAATTTTTAAGTATTATATTAGTTTCCAAAATACCTAGGTGAAAAAACTGTAAGATTTATATCAGGAAAAGTGGCTAGAGTTCGTAAATTCAAAGTATAACTTTCCAAGGGTCTCACCACGATCAAAGGTTCAATATTATAGCTTTACCGGTATAACTTTGACTTCTAAACCTTTGAACTTTTCTCAACACCCCTTGTTGAAACTAACTCAACCAACTGCCTCCAACTATGAGTAACAATTCTGAAGATGTATTCAGATAAATAAACAAATGAAAAATACATGGAATCAATACTTAGTTCCTTTTTCCTACTTTATGCTGATATGACAAGCACTCGTATACTAGTTACTACAATACACATATGGAGTGAAGTGATTAGTGATATCGATACTACCAGTACCGGTATAACTCCAAGTGTTTAATTATAAATTAGTAATTTATTTATATATAAGGTACATATTTATATATAAGGTACATATTTAAATGTGGGTATATAATTTGACCAGCAGGATTATACTATCGAAATGAGTTATACATAAGTTATAAAAGATAAATTTAAAGATTAGAAAAAAGCATGAATTATCACAAAATAAATAGATTAAACAGTTTCAAGTTATGAAAAATCATAGAGACAATAACTTGTCAGTCCATGATTTACTGCTGTTTCAGTATACTACAAATTTAAATTGAAAACAAACATTTTAATCCAATCCAATAAAAAAATAATGATAAACAAGATATTCATAAACAAACGCCAAAGAAAAATAATTGATTAACCATACTTGCGCGTATAGATATAGTAGGTATTGTATATTTCATGATAATGAATGATCATGATATTTTCACCAATTGAGGAAGATGCCATTTACCCATGGCCAGTGAGAGCATCATAAATATTACAAACGTACATATACGTAGATATTAATTGCAATTGACATTTTCATCTCTTGACAAAGATAATGAAAATCTCTGATAACTGGTCCTTGGATTTTTACTCTTCATATTAATATTTTCCTGATCATTTTTAAAATTAGTGTTAACATTTTTGAGTTCAGTAGTGTAATAACTATTATCTGAAATTTGTGAATACCTCCTGTTCAGTGGTTTAATCTTTAGGTTTAAGGAAGTAACAGAGGAGTTTCTATACTTGGAATATGAGTTCAATTTGCATCTTTTAGGCGCGGAAGTTTGAACGGGGCTACCGATAGAAGAAGAAGGGGAGTCAGCGTATTGTGGAGTGAGAACCAGACTACTTTTAGATGAAAATGAAAAGGAGCTTGATCTCTCTGAGTGTGGAGGTGTTACAGGGGTGGGGAGCGAATATTGGTGTTGAGTTCCGGGATTATATTCAATTGTCTTGGTATGTGTTTTAAAATCAATGCTCAATGCTGAAGAATTGTTCAACGGTTTTCCATTAGGTGTCTTTTGCGTTATAACATTAAAAGAGGAACCAGTAAAAGATGTGGTACAGGTTGTGAAAAAGTTCTTGACAATTGTTATAACACCAATATCAGTATATTTAGACTGGAGATATGGAGAAGAAGTAGGGGCTAGTTTTAACAGCAACGAGATACACTTTGCTATTTGTGCTTCAGAATCTGGATTCTCTTTCATTCCAGGTATTGTTGTTTTAGGTTTAGTTGATAGCATTAAAATTTGGCTTGTTAGGATATGTGAAGCTATAGCAATGGTTGAAGCAGAGAAGGTAAGAAAAGATCTATGGTAGAGGGATACTTCGCAGAAGTATCTCGCTATGGCAGTAATTGCATAAACAGTTTTATTGGGAGAAATCTGAGAGATCAAAGGACAATTTTGTCTATCAATGTTTGTAAAATCTGGAGATAATTCCGGGCATTCGGTTGATGAAATTGAAAATTGTAAAAAATCATCAATAGTTGGTGGGTTCATCACCCAGTCTAGGGTTGTTAAGATATGAGACTCCATTTGAATAAACATTTCCTCGTTATAAGCATCGCGGCACATCGTTTCCAACTCATGCAATGTTGGTACTAAAGATTTTTTGTCTTCATATTTTGAAGCTATCCATAATGCAGTACATCCAACAAGTTGATAATGGCGTTTGAAAACCACTCTCTTTGCACAATATCTATCAATAATATTACAGGCAAGGAATAAAGTTTTTGATTTTAGTCTAAATGACAGATGGGACTCGATAAGAAAGTCCAAAAGATATGGCCTCATGTGCCATTGTATTTCTGGCTGCATGTCAATTAAATAGATATCAATGTTAGAAAGATGTTCCATTGATGATAAATGTGATACAATCTCTTCTTGATATTCATCTATTACAATATTTGCAGCTTCTTTTTCGTGTTTATCCAGGATGGAAGGATATGCTTTTGACTTGAGAGGGATTGGAGGGCCCATTGGATTCAGCCACAATGTTGTATCGAAAATCAGATTTTTGTTTTGGGTAACTGGAAACATTTAGAAGCTTAGTAACTTAGAGAGTGTTTATTATAAAATAGTGAACGATAGTGAGAACCCCAAAAGAAAGAAAGAAAGAATGGAAAAGACAAATAATTCTGGAAGTCGAAGAAAAATGGGACAGAAATGGAACTCTTTAATGGTTGGATATATATCTTATATTTCACGGACTAGGAAGTTTCCTGTTTGGTGATCAATCAAAATAGGAAAGAGATTTTAAGATCTAAGCTACGATGCATAGATCCTAAATTACTTGTTTGGGCTGTTTGTTCATGTTGCATTTCTCGCGTTTACTCAAGTTGTCGTGGTTACCGACCGTGAATCCATGAGAAGCCGTGAATCTACCACTGCAAGCTCGATCCCTTACATAACATTGCATATATAGTGATGATCAAATCTAAATCTTAGATCTGTAGTTCAAACTGGGAAACAATATCCCCATTACTTCTGAATGTATTAATATTCCTCTGGGCACTCAACAATTCATGGTGAATATATCTATATATCCTCCGAAGATTACATTAGTTAAATTAATAGTTATTAGCTGTAGGATAAACATTTAATGTTTACATTAGTTTAAGTTTAACTATTTATAATTATAAACTACCTTGCTGTCAACGTAAAATCTCACTATACTGCGCTTTTTATAATGGTTTTTTTTTTATACATTATTTTATAGTAAAAGTATGGTCGAAATTAGCCATCAAACTATAACTCTCTGTTAAACTCAATCAAATTTAAAGTCAGAATTATTAACTAATTGAATCAAATTTCATCCACAGGGGCTATATGCTATAGCCTCAAATCCACTCAATGGATAATCTTGCGATAACAACATCAATATCAATATAGTTTGAAATTCAAAAAATTGAATTCAAAAAATAAGGAGTAAAATTTGATTTAATTTCACTATAGCTAAACATAACTGCAGATGAATTTAAGAATTCCAATGAGGTACGTAATGAGTTCAATTATTTAATCAGTTTACATATTTAAAGGATCTGTATCCCAACTTGGCTTCTCAAGCATATATTTGTAATGATATCATTGTAATTAAGACTATTCATTTGATAAATATCTTCAATATCCTGAATCGATAAGATTGGTTAAATATCAACAGAACCATACATCCATTAAGAAGTAATTACATCTTTACTTATGTAATTATACACATATATCACAATACTTTAAGTAAGTTTCGATTACGATCATCAACTTGACATCAAGTGTAGAAATCATCTCAGCGTGATTATATTCTGGATGTACATCCTCTTTGGTGATTCAATCTAATTGAATTTAAAAACAGACAAGAAAGAGGACCAAAGAGGCATATTATAACTCTATTCTCGAAAATTTTGATATTGCAGAAACTCAACTGCAATTCTAGGGATTATAATATGGCAATGAGGTTCAAAAAGAACAGAAATGATCTTGAAATTGACATTATTCATTATATATTTGACACTTTATTTAGTTTTTCCATCCCTATTCAAAATTTAAATATGTACAAAACTTAAATTTCTCACTGATCACTAATTAAGTTTACTATTATACATTTACTAGGTATAAGCTTAACATTGATAACATCATACAGTTCTTTTAACTAGCTAATACACCCATAAAAATGCATTAACGTTATATCATATACATATGAATATGAGCGATCCATAGTTACCGTGTCTTAAACTTTGTGCCACGATCTAAAACGGGCTTGGAAATTCTCTCGTACTATAAAGCCTAATTCTATATAATAAATCGCCATGTTTACTATCTATATGTCCTATTTTAGTATTGCAGAAATATAACACATATTATGTAGTTGTAAGCGATTATATATCATTATAATCTTTCACCACTAACATTTATTTCGGAAGTTATATGGGGACACATTTATTAATAGATGGTGTTACAGTTTACTTGTAATAAATATAAATATATTAGTAGAAATCAATACCCTACTCTAGAAATTCATTAACTTGGTCGTTGAACTGTTGTTATTAAAACAACTATCTATTGTTTGATATTATTATGGCAAACAATTTACCACAGAATTTTGAATATATAATTTTATACTCATTCTTTTACTATATAGTAAGCTCTTAGCTTCTTTAGATAATAATAGTAAATTTCAAATATTTTGTTCAAATTTGATTTACATCTTTAATTAGCTGGAGGTACCGGTAGTAAATTAGAACATTAACTGGCATAGACAATGGCTAATAGCCTAGCGCTGTGGCTATAGCTACAGCTAGATCCCAAATTTGGAGTTATTTATCTAAATATTGTGTAAACTATATAAAATCCAATACTAATTGCAAGAATTCCGTTGGTTTCTTTGAGTTTCTAATTGGCATTGTGCTGGTGACCTCAGGCTTAAGTGCAATATTAATAGTGCTTTTGCGGAGAAGCTACAATTGTAATCACATCTCACATTCTCGAAGAAAAACAGGGGTACTATATTGTTATATATAATTAGTGAATATTAATTTATTGAAATAACAAAATCTTAGAGTCACAGATCTTAATAGTCTGGAAATGTACCAGTTTTGTCTCTCTTTAGCTACACATTTCTATTAGAAGCTTGCACACGCATTTGATCAAGTCAAATGTTAAATTGTTAATAGCTGTATGGCAGGTCATTACATTTTTCCCGGGCTTGGATATTTGTACCTGGTTCACCAAACATGAGCGATGGCATGTGTTCCAGGATTAACAAATAAATTAAAGACATCTACTCAAATCGAGAAAAGCCATAAACTTTAATAAGATTATTATATTCTTCTTCGTCACATAATCTAACTAATCAATTAATTGGAAACTGTTTGAGATTCAAGTCTCGTTTCACACCCTTGAGGATAGCAAGATCTTCTAAAATGGGATTGTATGTTAAATTTCAGTATAGGTTTATATTATTTAGGTCGTAGAATGGAATACCCTGTAGACATTCCGATGAGCTATAAATTATAGCTAGGGTATAATTACATTGAAATGCATAAATCCAATCCTTCAATCTGGCTAATTGATTTAGCTTAATGGCCTAATAGCTTATAACAGTCTAGTAAATAATGATACACTCTTAATTAATGTCATTGCTCTATATTTACTGTTTTAGTAGGCAGCAGGTTATTTGTTGATGTAGTCTGTCTAAATCTAACTGCATAAATCCATACCTCCTTGTAACTACAATATAAAAGTTGATTTTCAAAGTCTCTTTCATTTTCTTTCCAACTTCTCACTATCATACCAGTGATAACATTCTTCTCAATTATTAAATTTAAACTTGAATCTATTCTAATAATGTTATTACAATCTATTTCTCTGCTCTGTTTCACTACCCTTTCGTTGGCAGCGAATAAATATGTGATCCAATTAGCGCCAGGTTTATCGGTGGAATCTTTTATTAAACAGCATGAAAGAACTTCCTACCCCGTTTTGGAGAAAATAGAAGCCTTCTATGAATTTGGGAACTTTTTGGGAGTTTATGGAGAGTTCACTCAAGAGCTTTTGAAAGCAGCAGTTTCTGATAAATCTGTATGCCATTTCTTAAAGATCTGCTAATTAATACCATTTATTATTCTAATAATAGCCTAAATTATGTTTTACAGGTTATATCAATTTCTCAGGACCGAGTTTTGACTATTCAAGATGTTCAAAAAGATGCACCTCGTCATCTTGCCAAACTTTCTAGTGATTCCAAGTTGCCCCCTGGTCAAGGTATATTTCCAAAGATATAAGCGTTTTTCTTATTACTCAACAGAAATCAAATTTCTAACTCATTAATAAATGTATAGCACCACTTTTGTATGAGTATGATGGTACTTCTGGAAATGGAGTTGATGTTTATGTCTTGGATACAGGAATCAAACTGTCTCATCCCGAATTGGCTCCAAGAACAAGATTTGGGTCTGATTTTACTGGAGAAGGAGAAGGAGATGAAAACGGTCATGGTGTGTTTTACCAATACCCTCATAATTCAACTTATAACCACTTATTACTAATACCAACTATTTAATACACAGGCACTCATGTTGCTGGGCTAATCGGATCGTCCACCTTCGGTGTGTCTAAGAAAGCAAACCTTATTGAAGTTAAAGTTGCTGGTAAAAATGGGAAATCTTCTATATCAAAAATTCTTGGAGGTTTGCAATATGTATCAGATTCGCAAAAGATTACAGGAAAACCTTCCACAGCTATTATTGCTCTAGATATGAGAATTAATACCATTTTGAATAACGCTGTTGAAGCTCTTGTGGAAACTGGAATACCTATAATTACCTCCGCTGGAAATAAAGGAGTAGCCTCTTGTAAAAGATCACCAGCTTCTGCTTATGAAGCACTCACTGTGGGGGCAATTGATGACGATGATGACACAATTGCGCATTTCAGCAACTATGGATCATGTGTTGATGTATTCACTTCCGGTGTTAACGTTACAAGTTTATCTCTAAGTATGTTCCAACAAAACAGATACCATTTGGTTTTTTTAGCTCTCTAACTTTGAATTATAGATGACAACCAGCATGTTGCTTATTCTGGGACTTCAATGTCTGCAGCTATTGTTGCTGGACAGGTGGCTTATTATATGGGTAATGGAGATGATGGTCACACAGCTGTGGCCAGAGTTAAAGCTAATACTATTGCCAACATCAGAAAATGAAAAGGACTTTGAAAAATCTTTGAACTCGTTAAAAGAGAGGAGGCATTAATATTAGGTTGTAAAAATTTTATAAATTTAATAAATTTCTTTATAAGATATCATAAATTCGCATATCTTGGGTCATGAATGGCAATAATTTTGCAAGTAATTAGGGCCGCGCCTACAAGTATACATCCTTTGAATAATGTTTTGTATGTATTTAAGCGATTAAATTTTCTTCAGAATTATATTCCTCGAGATTTTTATTACTTCTAAATTTCCATATAAACTGTGGATACAATATGGCAATACACTGTATAACAGAGAATTCATCAGAACAGGAAACTGAACCAATATCTAAATAAAGTTATCTCAACAGTTCCATAAACTTAAATATCTGACTTTTAACCAATTTATTGACTTATCAGAGATATTATCATACATCTTGCACACTAAATATGGTATTGATGATAATGACATGTTGCCTTATTTGGTTGCGGGTAAATTACCAGTTTCTCGTTACGCATGCCTATTTATTGGTTCAGTTGTTAATCTCACTAACATAATAAATCTAAGTGAAGAATCATTTCAGATAAAGGCATTAGTTTCAATGTTTAAGGGTTAAGTCATTGCATGGTATGGGTAGTATTGGGTAATATGTATCTTTGAATACTGATACCCCAGGCATATGTATAAGGTTTACTACCCCTTAAATTTAAATTGTAACATTTGAACAACTTAGTTTAGATTTGTTATAACATCACCCCATTTAAAACTGAAACCAGTTCAATTGTCGAAAGAAAATTTTCAGTCAAAACTTGCTTCTCATCGAGGATAAGTAGTCATTCAAAAGGTGTAATGATAACTCATTTCAACATAACAAACGTACTCTTCAAACCATACCTTCTTCAATCCAATCAATTGAAAATAGATCTTTCATATTTACTAAAATGAACTTACATAATTCTGATAATATTTGTTTATAAGCACTTTTTAATCTTTTCTTTGCTGCCAGAAATTTTCTAAATCTTAGCTCATTGAGCTCAAAAGATCCATTCATAAAACGCGTTATGCCACTATCATATATATAACCAAAGAATAGTCTTGATTATCGTAGTGTGGTGTGAGAATTGAGAAGATCTATAAGTTTTGGATGACTATCCAAAATCCAAAAAAGTTCAATTTTTAAAATAACCACCAAATCACCGACAGAATTTAATGTACACGGGCTCTAATGAATGAGAATGATCAAATTAAAGCATAATTTCAAATGTTTGAATAAGAGATGATACATGAGATATGTCTTTTGTTAATATCCAACAAATCCAGCTCTTGTATCTCAAAATCGACTCTAGACGATTACTTCCACGGTAAATTATCAAAATGAGACTTCCGCTAAAATTAAAGACTTTTATAAACTAATGAAAATCAAGATCTCAATAGAAGAGTTTTAGTTTTGTACAAAAATGTTTGTGTCCGCTAATATAGAGCGTCTTAATGACCTGGTTGATGAGCGCGTGAAAAAAGATCCGTCTCAAAAATTGCCAACACAAAACAAAAGCATTATTGTTCCCCAAAATATCACATACTGGTCAGTGCAAGACAATCTAAACTTTTACATAAAATAAAAGAACCAGAAAATTTGAGTAAAGATTTTTAAGCGAGCATCCAAAATATATTTGCGAATAGTACTACATATGCATTACTTCGAGGTTTTCTCAATACAATTGAAACGTCACAAATCTCTCATAATTGGACCTTTGATGAAACAGGTACACATTTAATTTTAGAGTCTTAATTTCACCACATACTGGTCGATAAATGCAAGTGTTTTATAACTAGAGAAAAGGTTGAAAAATCCCATCAACCACAGGCCTCAAAAAAAAAAAAGGTTTTTATTACAATATATCAGAAGACGATGGATATAACACCTAAAACTGTCGTTTCTGAATTACATGTTTGGGTGGGTGAAAATGAAGAAGAGGTATCCACTTTATATGAAGATTTTGCCAAATAACAGAAATCCCCAGAGTTTTTGAAAGAAATTTTAGAAATGTGGTTGGAGAATCTCAAAACACATTGAATATCTGATCTCGTAGTCTCAGAACATATACATCGATCTGATAATGAATTACCCGTTTGGAGAAATCACATCAAAAGGACGCAGCAAGCTTTATTATCCCATATTTTCACCAGTATTCTCAAAATTCCCTTAAACCCCATTTGAAGTGGAATTCAGATATCCAAGAGAATGAAAGCCCTGATTATACATAAGTCTTCCGGAATACCAAAGAAAAATGTGTCGGGAGATTGGATATAGTGAGCTCAATACGCTAGCTCGTATGAAGAAATCTCACACGACAACAAAGAATATAAAAAGAGTGTGCTATACAAGTATCATCAAAATTATGAGATTAAGTAGATTTTAGTGATAGTATCTATTTGTTGCTGAGTTTGTAATTCGTGGTTACAACATAACAATGTTGTACATCCGAATATGTAAACACATCCAAGTTCTATGAAATTGACGGTATATAATCTATCAAATAAGTTTTTGCTATAAGTTATATTATCTCTCAATTAACTAATTTTTAATATGTTTTTTTTAATGGATAATTGTCACACAATCATCATTCACGTTTCGCTACCCTCTATTGAAAATCATGTTCCTGATATGTGGTACAACTGTATATACATACCCATGTCTAAATTTTGCAATAACTTATTTATATATCCATAGTAATTAATTAGTCAACTTTTCATTTACAAGAACCACATATTATAGCTAGATCTAGATGTGTAAATTTAAAATATAGGCTTTTCAATCTTAAGATACAGTATATCAATAGTGAACCAATTGCACATAAAATTTATCTACGATTCTCAAAACCATGATATTAAATTTAATTATTTTTCATAGCCCACAAGGAATTATAAACGTTTGGTGATCATTATTGTGATCATTACAAAGATGTAATATCCCAAAACAACCTTAATTGCAAGCACAATATGCACTAGTACATTCAACTACATACTACATTACATGAGAATATGATTGGAAGCTTTTAAAAATGTAATTCTCAATATTATCTGTTTAAAAGAAATTTATATGAATATAAGCTTAATTAAGATGTATTTTAGCTTGAGAAATATAACAGTCATAAGACTCATAACATATTCATGAGTCGATAAAATACTTTCAAAACTTAAGAAAAAATATTTTTCATGCAAGATAATGTTTTTGGGCTGGCTGATAATTTCAACACAACTGCCTGTAGCTATAGTACCTGTAGGTCCTGTACAGCTTGTATGTATTTATTATGACATGGGTGGAAGAAGATATGGCTGAGTGCCAGTGGATGGTCTGAAATCTAGATCTAGTCCCTACTAATGCCACCTGAATACCAATACTACAATTGCGATAAACGACATGAAATGATATCTATTTATTAAAACCGATGGTAGGTTTATGTGGCTGGCTGAAATATTTCAATTCATGATGAAATGGTATCAATGAATGATGATCATATGCATGTTGAAGAGTAGATCTACATTGACTCTACAACGTTTCTACTATTTTTTTCGCTAAATATTCAGTGCGACTGAAGACAATTACAACCTTCGAGGAAAATAACAAGCCAGCCTTAAGTTCCTACATAACATTATATAATTATCATATTATTACTAACAATATATCTGGGTGAACATTGAACCTCAATATCGCGCGGCATATTAAATTTTCAAATACAGTCATTTTCATTTGCACTATTACCTCGTAAGCTTAAAATAACGCCAAATTGTATATCACCATGCGATTAATAAAATTTATTAGTACTATTAAAATTCTAATTTGTTCAATAAAAACTTAATAAAAAGTGTAGAAGTATCAATTTAATTTGGTAATTAATTAATCATTGCCATGGAGCATAGCTACGAGAAAACCCCAGTGAGTATTACTGAGCTCGAGTAATGACACCTGCAACACGGCGGTCAGAGGTGTGCACGTGAGGAGCGGATCAAAATTTTGAGCCAATGAAAAAGCTCAAAAGTTTCAAGTAATCGGGTGGGCAGGTAATTAAACGGTTTGAAGTTTGAATTTGGTGATTAATATTATTTATTGCTCTGCTACTCTTTTATAATTTAATGTTTGAGATGCATACGAGTATGACGACAAAAAGATTACAACACGCACGGCAATTTCACATAATAGCTAATCAGTCAAAGCTTGGCATTTGAATTCGAAGACAGACTCAGCTTGCAATATTGATTGTAGCAGTAATATCCATTTAGTTACTGCAAAGTAATAGATCATACACCTTTAAAAGTTGAATTTAAACCAATCAATTCATGAGATCTATCACTAGACTTATACTGTATAGGAGAATGTTTATTTATGTTTTGGGATTAATGTATTACGAATTATGTAGATATGATACGTATAAACAACACCAGATATTGAATTCACTCATTGAAGATTTGACGAACGAAAGTCGTTAAATCGCTTGCTGCATTTTTGGTGTTTCTGTAAACCTATTAATTATTATTTCTTGTTATCAGACATATATGCATTCTTTATTTGCCAAGTACATCGAAGCCTTTTTACAAATATCGAGAAAGAAATATATCAATATTTTCAAGTTCCAAGTTCCAAGTGTTCTTGCGCCGTTAAGCTTGATCTAATATTATAATTATAATTATTAAACAAAACATAAAAGTATAACTAGCTAAACATTTGGCTAACATTCTTATTTCCCAGATTACATTTAAATATAAATTTTGGAATTTTAAAAGCTAGCTGCAATTGTAAATGTAATGACCTATTTATCTTGTTTAGCTATCTGCAATGGCCAATGAATGAGTGAGTTGGCATGGTTGGATCTTCCATGGACTTTTTAGAATTTATGGTTGAATGAGAATTGAAAGGGTAGTAGTACATGCAACACCCACACACCCGGAAATATCAACTGTACTAATTGGGTAATCTAATAATGTAAAAAGTTTATAACTCTATGCACATATTAATAAAAATGGAAATGATATTCACTAAAGATGATTCCAGATTCAAAAGAACACATATAATCAAGTAAAGCACCATAAATTATTTTGTAGTGTGTGAACAAAATTTAAATCAGATATTTTAGCTGCTCCAATTGCAAGATTGAATTAGCCTATCTTGGAATAATAAATAAGCATATTTTGCATTATTGGATGCATTGATGAAAGGATTAAGGGGATATAATTTAAGAAGAGGTAGTCGTAGTGATATAGAATCATGAGATTCCAAATTTCCTAAGAATCCAAATCCTTTGTGAGGAGGAATTGTCGTATTCCCCTAGAATATACGATATAAGGAGGAGTTGGGTTAAGGTCCTGGAACCCCAAGCAAAAAAAGGTCGGACCAACATTTCTATATTTTTACTTTTGTTCTCATTCTAATTAATTATTGAAAGACAACAATGGAAATATATTTTCAATAAAAGAATGACTGAACCCGGACGGGGCTGTTAAACATAACGTCGACTCGGAAACGCAGTCGGCAGTTCATTATTCTTTTCTTCTATTATAATTATAATATGGCTGACAGCTATATCTGTCCGGGTAGCTTCTTCCATCGGTATCGGTATCGGTATTTCATATAAAAGCAAAGGTTTTTGCTGATTTCCCCTTTTTTCTTTTTTCTCCATCTCTCCTTCGTTCTTCCTCGAATTCGAACTTATTCTTCAGATCCTCCTTTAATTACCACATTACGCAACACATCACAATGCAATTCAAATCTGTCGTTCTCCTCGCCGCCGTTGTTGCCTCTGCCAACGCTGCCATTCTCACAACCACCCAAACAGTCGGTGCTAAATCTTCTGGTTCTTCATCCGCCACATCTTCGGGCTCATCCTCTGCCTCCGCATCTGCCTCTGCCTCTTCAAGTTCTGGAGCCGCTGCCGGTGTCTATGCCGGTGCTGGAGCCGCTGCCGCTGCCGCCATTGCCATGTTGATCTAATTGAAGTAATTGGTCTAATGATTAATAATAATTAATATTAATATACAGATATGAAATAGTGTTGTTATAATTCTAGTAATAAAGTTAATTCAATCGCATTTAATCTAAACCCAAATCTTGTATGCTGTATTAAGTTATAATTAGAGTGCTTGCCATCGGATGCCGTCAGCCGTTTCAAGTTCGGCGTTTGCAATTGAGGTAGGTAAATCCGGATCCACAAGTACGTACACGCAAACACCCGTGCACCCAGACAAGTGTTTGCAGCTGAATAATTTTTGCTTCCAAGTCGCTTGTCGTCAAACATGTTTTACGCAGAGAAACCGGACAGCGCCCCCCACAGAGACCCTCCCACCGGCCTCCCCACGGGCATCTCCACCGCTCTCCCCACGTCCTCCCCCCAGCCAGTGGCCACCCCGAACGGATACCGTGCGCCCCAGTACTCGTTCTCCGACGCCGGATCTAAGTTCAGACGGGACTCAATTGCCCATTCCCAGGGCATCGGGGGTGTTCTTTGGGGAAGAATGAGCGTTGGCTCCTGGATCCGAGACGAGTAAGTCTTATCTGTTCCTACCATTTCCACCCAATTGGAAACTAACTGAGTCTCTAGAATTATCCTACGTGCCCCAATGGATGCAACCATGGATGCTCCAATGGATGAAAATGAAAATCGCCACGAGGATTTCGATCTGAACGGGTACACCCTCAACTCAGAAATACACCCTACACCCGACCACTCCCTCGGCATCCCTCCTCATAATAATTACATCGTAGGTACGATCTCTCCAATGACTGGCCCTTCTCAACCTCCCTTAAGCCAATCTGCACATTCAAATCATATACAATCTCAGATACAAAACCAAAATCCTATTTCAAACGATAATTCCACCGTCAATATAGCGAATCTAGCTTTTGCTTCGAATTCTGGTTCGCTGTTAACGGGTTTAGATCCCCTTTATTCAAATAGTATTTCTTTCACTTCTTTAAACAGTAAAAATAAAGGTCTTGATTGTTGTGGTAGAAGAATCAGTAGTCTGCATGATTTATTACTACATTATGAACAACAACATCCAGGTATATTAGATGAAAATAATAATAATAATAATCATATAAATCAAAACATTCATGGTCAAATTCAATCATTATCCCAAAATCAAAACCAATCTCAATCTCAAAATCAAACCCAAATTCCAAATATACGGACACAACATTCAAATGATTCAAATGATACCTTAATGGCTAGTTTAAATTCTTATAGTATACCTACAAGTTTAAATGTAAACACTGAAGATATAAACTCACAATCAAGAATACCAACTTCATCAGGTTTAATATTATGTAACCCTTTTGCAAATAAAAGTAATAATAACAATTCAAATATTACTGTTTCAACTCCTGATAATTCGACTAATTATACAAATTTAAATAGAACCCCTGGTTCAAATAATGAATTTTTATCTCCAATTTCATCTTCAAATGTTAGTACTCCAACTTCTTATACTCCATCCTATAATAATTTTGGTATTAATTTAGATGATGGATATAATGATTTATTAACAACTCCATTACAATCACATCAAATGTTACATCCACAACAACAATTACAATTACAAGCTTCAAGTTTTCAAATGCCAACACATACTCATATTCAAATCCAACAATTTGATGATCCATCAAGATCTCTTTACATCTTATCACCCGATTCAACATCAAGACCATATAAATGTTCAGTTAGAACATGTACAAAATCTTATAAAAATAGTAATGGATTAAAATATCATATGAGACATGGACATAAAGGTCAAAATTTACAATTAAATCCAGATGGTACTTATGGTATATTAGGTGCTGATGGTGATTTACAAGATGATGCAATTACAAGAAAAATTATGGAAAATGAAAAACCTCATTTATGTAGAGTTTGTGGTAGACGTTATAAAAACATGAATGGATTGAAATATCATAGAGCTCATAGTTTTCATTAAATGATTTCACTGATTAGAAAGAAGAAAAAAATGAATGAAAATTTATGAGATTTCGAAAATGATGAGAAATGAATGGGTTTGGATTTTTGAATTTAATATTTATTTTATAAAAAAAGGAGAAAAAAAAAGAAACACTGTATAGTTTACAATTACGATTACAAATTAAAGATTAAAAATTATAAAAAAAGAAAAAAGAATATTACTTAAGAAATAAGAATGATAGATATTTTTGAATTTATTACTACTGTTTTATATTGTAAATTATACTATATTAATATTAATTATCTTTAAAATGATTATTACTGCATATAGTTAATGTTAAAAAGAGATGGGTTTTTTTTGTCTAATGTTTTTTATTTATTTATTCCTTAACTATACCGGTATACCATTATTATAAAGATTATATAAGTTCAAAGGGATTGGACCATTTGAAGAGATAAAAAAAAAAAAACACATGATGTGATATGAAACGAAACGACAAAGAAACGTACCATTACAACAAAGAGATTACAAACTACTATTTCTTTTATTTTATATTTTTACATTTAGTGATACATAACAATTATTAATATTAATTTTAATGCTCATGATGTATCAAATCAATGCTTCATTACGTGATCAATTATATCTATATGTTTAGATTTTAAGCTCGATCGTCCTTATAGCGAGCGACTAGGAGATATCTCTTCCTCTGATTTAAGTAGAGTTTATAAATTATGATCGTCATGTATTACTACATTTGATGCACAATAAAGTTTAAGAAATAGAGAACTCTTTACTGTTAAAAAGTTACAAAAAAAAGAAGTACAAAACATAAATAAGAGATTGTTTGTAATATTTCACATCATCAACACCTACATCTATAGTATATCACTGACTATAGACAGCAGTGAAGCTTAAAACTAATCACTATGAACGGAAAACAATTGGTCCAATTCTAGAATATAAAATGGTCTACAGAAAGCTGCTAATTTAATATCGAAAGATTGGTCCTTTTGTTTATCCCTCACTGTAGTCTATAATCTGTATTACGATTAATAACCAATTTTTAAAGCGTCACTTTATCTATAAAGTTTGTGTTAGCCTATAGTTATGACGTTTACAGGCACCTCACACAACAGCCGCATGTGTTGAGCTCTGGAAGGTTGATATATATAGTGAAACATTTGGAAGGGTGATTTGCCACCAAGAAACGTATATCGGAGGAATTAGTGGCGAGTTATGTAAATGACCTCAATATAAGGAAACATAAATATGTTTACAGCTTTTTATTGGCGACACTCTTGTGTCTCAATCCCGATAGGATGCGACAATCGAGTGCCGCAATGCATTATCCAATAATTTTCACAGGTATACCATGATCATGAACAGTAAACACTCTTTGGAAAGTTTGTATTGACTAGACTGAAGTAACTAATTTTGGCGAGCTGATCACCACGAAGGGTAATGGGTTTCCAGGGCTAAGTAATATATGAATCGTTCTCGAACCTCTCAGCGGGCATGGAGCGGCTGTAATACCGGGAAAACAGAACTGAATTATCCAAAAATAATATCAAATAAATTATAACCTATTGGTGAAAATATGCTGGTATATGGCAAATTATGGAACAATGCCTCTTTCTCTTATTGTAATAACAAGCGAACGGCGCCAAATAACCAGTTACAATTGCACATTTAATATAAGATTCGATCTCGTTCAGTAAAAAACTCTAAAATGGTTTCGAATTTTACCTAGATATCATATGAGTGAGGTCTATTATCTCTAGAAGGTAACATAGGACCAAACCTTGCTTGAATTTCGTTGAAGCACTTCTTATTATTGATGAAAGATATTCTACTATTTCTTTATTTTTTACGAACAAATTGATTAAACGGAGATTTATCAACTGACCAAAAGATGGAAACTATAAAACCCGCACAAATATATTGGTAAAGGGAATTCGAAAGTGAAAGTCACGCAGCCGTTTGTATATGTAATTAATTAGTATATTGATATCCCTGTATTTGACTACATAACAGTGCATATGCTTCTCATCGTAATTTGTAGTGGTTTATAAATAGTATTCAACGTCTAAGCTTATATTAATTCATTCGTTATGACTTTAACCCAACTAATAGATAGAATGTGGTAATATAATGAACATGGGACCCATAGACTTGTATATGTTGTGTACTACACAGTAACAAAAACTTTCTGTCTAAGGCGGGAAACTCAGTGCCACCAACCCTCAATTGTGAAGTTATAATAAGGTCAACATTAATTCAGATCTTTTTTGGAGTGGGTTGAGAAATCCTTATAATCAAACACACCGAGCGCATGAGACGCCATCAGGCCATCGAAGATGGCCATTTTTTCACTTGTATCGTTCTTTCTGCACTAAGTCTCCATTGTCAATAGATATTTCCTTGTTATAGGACAACTGACCCTGGTGTTCGGCATTACCCGTTTTGGTCCGTCATCTCATGGGTTCTACATATCCTTTACGTATATGCGCCGAAATCAAGTCACCTACCAAAAAAGGAGATTTTATTGCGGTAATCATATATGCAAAAAAAAAGAATAAAGGATTAATTTCTTCTACTATCATCTAGGGGATCAGGAAGATTGAAGTTGGCCATTTGATCTAAGCAAATTGGTGAATTCTGTTCCTATGGATACACCAGAAGATAACTTGCTTAAGCATGATGAAGATAGAGATGAATCAAGGGAATTTTATCGTAAATTATATTAGACCTTTTGGAGGCTAATTGCTGAATACAAACAAAATGTGGAGATATGCTAGATTGAGAACTCTCGAAAAATAAATGAGATTCAGACTTAAACACTAGGAGCTTTTTCAAAATAAAATGAGATAATTAAGAAAGGGAAGGATAGGCAAGGCCAAATTGTTAAATGAAAATCCAGTAGTTAGCGATATGTAGGTAAGAGGGACTTTTCTCTAAGTGGAGATAAATACGATCATAAACAGGGTGAAAAGGAAGAAGAAACCCTCTAACTCTGAATTGAATACAGAAGATGTGCAAAAATGTCAAGTTAATTTATTAGGTGACTAGTTTATGTATAAGAATATCTAGTGAACTCATATCTACTTATGTTGTTGGTGGTTGTTTTAGTAAACATTTGTTTTTGAGAGTGCGAAACCTCTGAACAATGCGAAAGCAATGGGTCTAAGGATCCGAGGAGAATTAAAAGATCAAGCAGCCTCAATTGTTTTTGGAAAGTTTCACACATGTCACCTGTTTGTTTTCTTTTTAAATTCAACAGCTAAGTGTATGAGCTTGTTCCTTTTCTCTTTCTCTTTCTTTAGATTCCTTGTGTGTGCCATTTTAATTATTGGTTATGATCTGGTGGAAAAACTTTTGAGTTGCAACTTTTTGAGATTGGTCCCTACAACTTTTTAAGCCTCATAAATCCTTATTCTTCACGACGGCGCTTGGATTAACGAGACACTAGACTCTTCCATAAACCTAAAAGTATCATATGATCCAAATATGACACTTTTCAGCTAATCGTGGCATAGTTGAAATTAGGTTTAGAGATTGGAGTTGGTGAGCACTGAATCGTAGGAGAACAATCGCATGACAACAATATTTACAGTACAATATATATATATTTATTAGAGTTGCAAGAGTAAGTGGATTTTAATGATACTATTTTCAATAATTTAAATTTGTTGGTGGTTTTGCAATTCGTGGTTGAAATGTAACAGTTTTGAGCTGCTTGATGTGTTAATCCTAGATTAACGATATACTTAATATTAATTGAATTGTAACTTTGAATTAGCAAAACCTTTTTTCTTAAGTCCTAACATGAAATTTTCTGCTGTTTTTGGTTTATCACAACTCCATTGTAATTTCTTAACACTACATAATCCATTTAATGTTTTAATAATTATTGAATTTGTTGATTCATCATAAAAGAATTCTCCAATTGATAAATTTTCGATTGGAATTGAAATTGAATCTAATGAGATAGCTGTTATATCATCAATTATTAAACGAGTTGATTCAATTGAACTATTTTTATCTTTTGGATTTGAAAATACATTAACATAAACAAATAATGGACCTAATATTTTATTTCTTCTTTGTAATGTTTCAGAATCGTATTTCTCCCATATTATTCTTGAATCATCTTTTTTTAATTTATATGCTTTACTAAAATTATATTTTGAAATAATTGAATTTTTATCAATATTAAGGAATAATCTTTCACGACATACTTTACCTAATAATTTTGAACCAATAATTGCTAATTTATTTCCTAATGATTCAATAGTTTCATTTGAATCTATTGGTATTTCTGGAGATTGAGAAATTATAGCACCTCTATCAAATTTTGTTGGATGCAATGTTTGAACAGTAACACCAGTAAATTTATCATTGTTTAAAAGAGCATATTGTAAAGGAGATGAACCAGTATATTTTGGTAATAAAGAAGGATGAACATTTAATCCGCCATATTTTAAATTATTTATTAAATTTGATGATATTAAATTTCCATAAGATACAGAAATAACAATATTAAATTTTTCATTATCCAATAATGAATCCATTTCATCATTTGTTTCTGCTCTAATTATTTCAATATTTTCATTTTTAGCTATTGGTACAATTATTGGGTCCGTAAAATTTTTAAGATTACGACCAGTTCTTTTTGGATTTCTTGTAATAAGACTAATATGAGAGATATCTTCTGGATGTTGTTTGGAAACTTCTAATAAATGTTTTAAATTAATTGAACTGAAATGATCAGAACCGAAAAACGCTATCCTTAAAGGATCTTTATCTTTAGCATTTGTGTGTAACAAACGAAAGTGAGTCGTTGATCTTAATAAACGTATTGGTCGTATCATTAATCGAGAATGATGTAATGTGAAAATTTTGGATTATAACAGTGATATGCAATTGATTGAACTTTAAAAATATTTACACTTTCAGAGAAATTTCAGAGTGGTGAAGATATCCAATTAGCATGGGCGTATATTACGCCGTATAGCTATCAAAGTGAATTATAATTATAAGATCAACAATAAACAAACATCCTTTCAGCACCCCCACCTCGGAAATGTATACTAAGATCTATCTTGTGAACTTGCAATTGGAACGAAATAGTAACTCTTAAATAGTTATGATGATCGGGTATACTAAAACCAATATTTTGACACTATCGATTATAATTATAATGTTATTCACACCAATTGATTATAATTACTTATCTAGTAAACTTGCAAATATTTGGTCGAACTTTTAAGTTGTAGTAAAATCCATCGTAATGATAGTGCTACATTCATCTTAGTTATAGATCTTAGCTTATAATTAGAGATCCTTGTATAAATCGAAGATAAAAACATAATCTATATGATCAATTTTCATATATAAATGAGTAGCATCTGTTTAATTTTAGATGATTTGAGATTTTGGTAAAAGATTTTCCAACATATATCTTTTTAAATTTATGATTAAAAGTTATAATTAAAATTTAAATACTGTTGAATGTTGATTATTTTTGATTTTTGATTTTTGATTTTCTTCATTTGTCAAAATTATTACTTCAAAACAAAATAATTTGATAATTATATATTATTTTACCCCACTAACCCTTTAAAGCAGTAAATCGGAAGAATTCTTAATTCTTCATTTGGATCTAGCCGTTTTCAACAACCAGATTAAACGGTTATAAATAAGATCATCCACTCTTCTATTTTTTTTCTTTTTTATAACATTTCCTCTGCTTTCTTTTGCTTTTCTATATAAAGCTTTCTACCACGTGCACAAATATTTATATTGCATATAATTTTCAATCAGTCATCATAAGGTTATCTTGATATACAAATGGCAAAAGAAAAGGGACAGAAAATTCATTATCCGTAAGTGTTTTTTGTATGGATAGGGGTTGGGCCGGAGTTATCGTATTGAAGACAAACTAACTAATTTCTGGCATCAAAATAGATTTTGGTATGGAGGTAAGCTATAGACATTATATTCTAAATCAAACAAGTATGAGATAGAAATATTAATCTAAGATAATTAGGTGCTGCTAGTATGATTGCTGCTTGTGTCACAGTAAGTTGATATAAACTCAAAAGCGAAATCCCAGATAGGACCCTCGGACACATACTAAACATTTTATATAGCATCCACTCGATCTGGCAAAAGTTCGATTACAGACAGCACACGAGCGAGGGGCAACACTTTTTGGGACCCTTTATAGCGTACTCCGACACGAGGGTGTTTTTGCACTTTATTCAGGTATTTCTGCTTCTTTGCTACGTCAAGCCACATACTCAACAACAAGATTCGGAGTATACGAATACTTGAAAGAGTCATATTCAGCTACTTATACGACAAAGGGAGCTCAACCGCCCGGTTACATATTGCTTCCGATGTCAATGTTTTCTGGGTTTGTGGGTGGTTTTGTAGGTAACCCAGCAGATGTTATCAATATTCGGATGCAAAATGATAAAGTGTTACCATTAGAGGAACGACGAAATTATAAGCATGCGCTTGATGGAATTGTTAAAATCGTCAAGAATGAAGGAGCAAAAACCCTGCTTCGTGGAGTGTGGCCAAATGCGACACGAGGAGTTTTAATGACAGCCTCGCAGGTCGTGTCCTACGACGAATTTAAAACGTGTTTAACGAAACGCTTTTCAATGGACCCTGAGAAGAAATTGACGCATTTTTCAGCCAGTTTGTTGGCTGGATTGGTTGCAACTACGGTGTGCTCGCCGGTAGATGTCGTGAAAACACGAATCATGCACGCACCGTCGTCGCACGGGAAACAGAGTGCTGTGGGGACCCTTGTAGGGGCTGTGAAAAAGGAAGGGATCCTATTTGCGTTCCGAGGGTGGCTTCCAGCTTTCATTCGCTTGGGGCCACAAACAATAGTGACATTTTTGGTGTTAGAACAACTGCGCCATTACCACGTGGGAGTCAAAGTTACGCAGGCTTAATTATCTCTTATTAAGGGTGTAACACTCGGGTTGTAGAAATTAAACTTTTGCTTTTCTCTTTTAACATTTTTTAATCTTTTAATTTTCTCAATCTTTTTTTTTCCTCGTACAAAAAAGTTTTAATTATGTCCATTGAAAATCTCAAAGCCTTCGGTACGTATGCGTACTTAAATACACTCTTGTCCGATACGTGCTAACCCTACTTATAACTTATTAGACCCTTTTGCTGATGGCGATGACGACACACAGCCTACAAACTACATCCATATCCGTATCCAACAACGAAATGGAAGGAAAACCTTGACTACCGTTCAAGGCCTACCAAACGAATATGATTTGAAACGTATCTTAAAAGTTTTAAAGAAGGATTTTGCCTGTAACGGAAATATTGTAAAAGATAAAGAACTTGGTGAAGTTATTCAACTACAAGGTGATCAACGTATCAAAGTAATGGAATTTTTAGCCTCTCAATTAAACTTGCCAAAGAAAAATATAAAAATCCATGGTTTCTAAATTAATATCACCTTTTTAACCTAATTAATATAATTGCAATCA
Source organism: Alloascoidea hylecoeti (assembly GCA_001600815.1). Taxonomy (NCBI): domain Eukaryota; kingdom Fungi; phylum Ascomycota; class Alloascoideomycetes; order Alloascoideales; family Alloascoideaceae; genus Alloascoidea; species Alloascoidea hylecoeti. Next base: position 605,110 of record BCKZ01000013.1, on the reverse strand, counting down.
CTGTAATAATATAATACAAATTACTCACTCACTTTATTGTTTGTTTGCTTGCTTGTTTTATTTTATTTAATGTTACATTTACTTTATTTCATAATTATCCCTAAAACATTTGTATTCTTATATATATATTTGTTTAATTTATGGGCCTACACTTCTTTTTTTTCTTTTTGTTGATCATTAAAACATTAGTTTTTTATCCTCCACTTCTTGGACTGTTAAACTAGATATTATATAATGAATGCTCTGGAAGTTTTTCTGAACTTTATGACTATCTTTAATAATAACTCTTATAAAATCTCGAGGTGAATTAGAAGCTTTTATCTATAAACTTTGTTTGCTCTATATTCTGGCCTATATAATAGCTTTCAATCGTATATTAATATTATAATTAAGCTATACGGTGTATCACAATTGTAATAAGGAAATGGATCCTGGTTATATAAATTTACCCTTCTTACCTAATCATAACTAGAATCTATATTAACATGCTAATGATGAGGCTATTTAAATGAAGTTGCTATAATTACATTTACATTTTATGCTCATATTTATTTCATCGTCTTTTATCATCTCCTCTTCTCCCACTAATCAATAAAATACTTAATCCTTCAGGATCACCACTAAATGCTAATGAATATTTTAAAGGATTCCATGCAACAATTGGTAAACTTGTCATTTTTTCTCTTGTTATTTTAAAAACATATTTCCCACTTTCAACGTGAACAATATCAATTTGATTTGAATTATCATAAGAAATTGCGAGAAATGCTCCATCATGTGAAAAATCAACTGATAAAATTGGTTTATCAATTTTTGCAAATGTTCTAATACAAACAAATTCCTCTAAATCAATAACACTTACTAATCCTTCACTACTACCTGATACAAGATATTTCCCCTTTGGATCAAATTTAATAACTGTTATTGCTGATTGTTGACCTGCTATTGTATAAATTTCTTCTAAATGTAAATCAGGATCAGCTTTTTCAAGATCAATAACAATTTCATGACTAGTTGTTCTGTTATTTATTGAACGTAAACTTGTGTTAGTACTAATGGTAGAATCATGAGCATCGATCATTTCAACATCTTGAGACTGATCTTCATTTAATTTCAATTCAATTTCATCTCTTGGGAATCTATATATTGATACTTCTCCAATTCCATTTGCCAATATAACATAATCACAAGTATTACTCCATGTCATATCATATAAAGTTTCATTTGCTTTAAAACTGAAAATTAATTTATAATTATTTTCAACATCTAAGAAAACAACAACATTATCTTTTCTTAAAACAGCTAAATATTTCCCATCTGGTGAATATTTAACAGATAAATTTGAAAATCCAGTTTTAATTTTAATTAATTCTTTTTTTAATTTAACATCCCAAAGTTTTATATATCTATCTGTTGAACAACTTGCTAAAAAATCAGGATGTTTTGGATCCCAACTTAATCCTTCAATACTTTTATCATGAGCATTTCTAATTTCTGTTGAAAATTTAACATCATGTCTATCTGGATTCCAAACACGTATTGATCGATCTACTTTACCACATGCTATTCTCGTTGCTGCATTATTCCAAGTTATAAATCGTATTTGTCCACCACTACCATTATTTGAATTATTTGAAGCATAACCATATGAATTATTTGAAGATGCTGGTCCTGATGGAGGATCATTTGAATAATAATTTGGACCTGTAGGTAAATGATAATGTGGACGATTTTTTGGTAAACTATCGTTATAAATGAAAGGACGTAATGTTCTGAAAAATTGAGTTGCTGAATCTATCGATATGGATGGCTGAGTATCTAATGGTGTATGTTTTTTAACTAAAGTCATTATGGAATTAATATCTTTTCGATTATTATTATTTATTTGAAAATATTTGAAATATTTGTTCGATGCTATTGAAATAAAAAAGTATTCCATAACATCCAAACATCTCATTACCATTACCATATAATTATATAAAAATCTACTTCCTTTCTTGGACTTTCTAGTGAATAATAATAATATACAAATATTATGTATATAATTTTATATATAATTAATATATACCTATATCTAAACGAAAGAATAAACTATACAAACACAATATTTTTTTATAATTTTCTATATCACGTATAAGTGATATCGATACCAATTATGCATGATCAATTTGGAGGATGTTGATTTTGTTGTTGGAAAAATGAAGCCATTTGAGGATTCATACCCATCATACCTTGAAGAGCTTGAAGATTTTGTAAAGCTTGTAAAGCTTGTTGTTGAGTCATTTGTGGTTGTTGTTGTTGCTGCTGTTGTTGTAAAGGTTGCTGTTGATTACCTGCACCAGGGAACTGAGAAAAGTTTTGTAAAAGCATTCCTAAAGGATTATTATTACCTCCCATGAAATTTGGAGCAGGAGGTTGTGTTTGAGATGGTGGTTGATGTGATTGTCTACTACCCAATGGTGTATGATTAGCATTGCCACTATCACTACCTCTCTCTCCTCGTCCCCATCTCTCTTGGGGATTTGTAGATTTAGGACCATTCTTAGCTGAATTTGTAGGCATACGTTTACTAATAGCCTTTGATGAAACTCCTGCTCCAATCTCAATATCTGGTTCTTCAATACAAATACCAGGAACTAATGGTTTACCACCAGTTCCACCCCATTCAGCATGAACTGTCCATCTTTTATCAGCATCTGTAAGTCTAGCAATTGGAACAACACTTACACCTGTTGAATAATCACAACAATCTCGAGGTCCAAAACCAACACCCCATCTAACTCGTAATGCTAAACCACCACTTTCATTTAATTCTTCAAATTTATTTTTAATAGCTTCTGCTTCAAGTCTAGAATAAACTTTTACAAAAGCATGTTTTCTTTCATTATTAATAGTAACACTTTGAACTTCAGCATATGGTCTTAAAACACCCGCTAATTCTTCCTTTGACATATATGGAGGAACGCCACCTATAAATAAAGTACGACTTGAAGCTCTAATACAACCACTAGGTAAACCTTCATCATACGAAATATTTGTTGGTCTATAATGAGGAGTTCCAGGTAAATTTCTTTCTCCAACTTCTGGAGAACCACGATCTCTTGATCGTTGAGGACTTCTAGATCTTCGTCTCATATCATTATTTCTTCTACGTCCTGGAGATCTAGAACGATTTCTTGGTCTATCGTTTTGTCTTCCATAACTGCCATAAGAATCTTTTGAAGGCTGATTATTGTTAGAGAAATTCTGATTGCCCTGTTGTGATCCAAGTAAATTAAGTAAATTATTTGCTTGTTGATCGGAATTGGTTGAGTTAGCGTTTGCTGAGCTAGTCCTCAAGGATGAAAGGACTTGCAAAAGGGATGAAGCATCTGGGGCAACATTAGATTGAGGGGTTGCAGTAGGAACATTAACTGGGGTAGGAGCTTTAAAATGTTTTCTCCTGATAGACTCAATTACATGAGGCTTAAAAGTTTGTGCCTTTTCCCAAATATCAACTAATTTCTCAACTTTGGCCTAAATGGAAAAATGAGCTATTAGTACGAGTATTAAAAAAACATCTAAGCTCAGATAGAGCATTTATACATACCTTTTGGTCAGAAGCAGAACTCATAATATTATCAACAATAGTTTCAATGAGTCCTTCAATGCGATTAACAGCAGCTGCAGGGGTCCCTTCTGGAGCATTATTGTTGATATTTTCACCTTTCTTTCTAGATTCATCAACATAAGCGCGAACAATAGAATCAATTACATAAAGAGATCCCAATTTATGGCTTGAAGGTGTACTCATAAAATGAGTATACAATTTTTGAACTAAAATGGATTCTGACTATAATAAGAAAAAATTATTGTCATTAGTATATGTGTTATACTTTTTTTTATCAATATTAAGTAAGGGTTATTTACCTGAACATTAGTAACAGCAATTTCTGTTAATTTTTTAATCCGTGATTTAGAGACACCTGGAGCTTTTATAGACTGTAGTTCCAAAAGAATATTCCCGAAATTTTCAGTCATGTCTATTAAATTTATCTTATGTTTCTTTTCTTCTTTAAAATATTAAGTGTTTTTACACTAATTATTACACCAACTACTATATTGATGTTCGTTTGTATGGCAATTTATAATGAATATCAGATAATTTTATCCACGTAGCAAGTTTTAAGTACCTTATAGTTATAATTTAGGCTGTTGTTATTATCCAGCTTTTTAAGATTTTCAATACAACTATGATTCTGTTAAATTCTCTTACCAACGAATTATACGGTAGTACTTTATATTAATCTCGAGAGGACAGGCAGTGGTAGGCTGTCTTATTCTAATTATTTCAATAATATAAGCAGAAAAATAATATACCTATATTTTCTTCTATTCTTGTTCTTACTGATTAATTTAAAAACCGAAGCTTTGATTTATTTTTCCAATAGTTACAGAAGTAAAAATAGCAATATACACTTTTCACAGTTTTTTGGGGATGTTTATAACACGACTGCAAATATTAAAAAGAAGAATTTAATTTATTTGGTGGGATGTAGAAAGTAAAAGAAGAGAAGAGGGGAGTTGGTAACTTTTCAGAAAATAAATGTGATCCTGTGATGTGTGCACTTGTGGCATAAGTGCAGTTACGTAACCTATTTCCGCTTTCTCTAGTGATCCACAATGAACATATAAAAGTTACGTTTCTCTAAACTGGGTCTTCACAGATTTTGTAAAGATTTTTAAATATGGTGACTTGGTGTAGCTTCAACTCCTTCAAACTAACGAAAATATAAAAAGAGAAAGCAATTCGGTTTAGTGATGGAATTCGAAGCAGATCCTTATATAGTATCAATTCTACCCTTACTTGGTCATACATCCAAAGACCCAAATGGTGAGTAAATATCGAGACAAGATGGCCAAGATCACAAAATGGGTTCAAGATAGCTTTAATTATAAAAGAAAAGAGATTGTAAGACTTCGCACCTGGTATCCAAACCGCTTCTGAGTTCTGAGAAATAAACGCACAAGTATTAGGAGGTTGTTTCTGAGTAACTACTAAACAAGCCACAAGGTTATGTGTTTAATTTTGAAGAAGTTGGTAGTTTTACTTGAAAGGATATATATGATGTTCCAATGCAAATCTGTACTTATTCATGACTTTTTTAGGCAGTGCCGGGATATAAAAATGTTATTCTGGATCTTTATCAATGTTTTCTCCCAATGTATTAAATAAAACAATTAATTGAAGAACAAATTTCAGTTGCTTATGGAATTGCATCACTGAAACTGTAGAAACTCTGAGCTTATTAGTGGATATACTGGACAGTCAGCAGCTTTGTCAGATTGTGGTAAATGACTAAATGGCTCACGTCATGATGCTGCTTTCGATTCCCATACTTATTTCGGAGATGTGGGCTTGTAAACGACTTGTAGCTTTAAAATAGTGCCGATACCCAGAATCCAATACCAGAAATTATATCGAGGCACAATTGGAGTCATACCAGGAAAATATATATCTTGGAACTATAAAACTGAAATTTGTGGTGTATTTTAATTGAGATTAATATTTGTTTCCCTTCAACCACTTTCGAGCCGAGATTACCGGAATTGATGACTATCAAACCTTTTGGAATAACTAAATATAAAAAAATAAATAATATACCTATGTCTTATAATTGATTAGAATTCGTTAATATGCCGGTATAAGTTATAATTATAGGGTAGAAACATAGAATGTAAAACATCGAGACTGGCCGATCGTTAATCCGTAATTAATACTAATTGCATATACGTTATAATTCTATGAAATTATGAATACATATTAACTTATCCAGCTACATGCATCTTGAGCAATCCGCTATAATTAAATATTATATTTTACCACTAAAATTCAATCAAATTGAATCGTGTTGCTAAGAAGGCTAAGAAGATCAAGCTTTAACGCACCGTTTTTCAAAAATAAGCTAAAAGATGCTCCATCTAATCCATAATTGTGAAGTTTTTATAATGAACCTTGAATTGCAACTACACGGCGGTTTATTTTTACATATAACTGTAGTACAAATAGAATCGCACGAGTAGAACCGAAGGTCAAGTGCTTGGGTCAACTCCATTTTAGCATACAGCACTCAGAGCAAGCGTGCCTAACAATATTAATGGATGATCGATCAATCTACCAAAATGAAAATTTATAATCAAACAGCCAATATACTTTCAGTGGGAATGAAGGGAACGCCATATATAAGGAGGTAAGATTGGGCGATCACTGATAGCTCTCTTCTCTATACCAATAACAAACCATAGCTCATATTACATTATAAGTATTAAGTAAATAGATGCTAATTTATATGCACTTGTCGATTCTTTCAAAAGTAAAATATTCGATAAATATCAATTGCGATTCATAATTTTACTAGTATTGCTATCCATTTATTGTTGCAATTATTAGAGTGGTAGTATAAATTTAAAGTATTCAGAAGCGCCGAAAAAAAGTTTAGCAATTAAAACTATAATTGAAACTTCACGTTCTTTCAATTAAATTTGATCATTTCACCATAATTTCATTATCAACAGCTCAAGAATCAAGAGGGTCACTTAATCTCATGGTTGTTATTTCAAAACATAAACTTAGATATGTTGTTTAATTTAAATTTAATCAAAAAATTTAGTACATTCTTAGTGAAAGAAAAAAAGCAAGTTGCTGAATAATAACGCATAGTAAACATGTAGATCTCGTATATGTAATCTGCGAGATGATCGATTAGATATGCCATTGTTGTAGCCACAGTTGTCCCTGAAAATAAGCTTTCAACTAACAACTTCAAGACACAAAAAGAGAACCTGAGAGCAACAAAGTTTTAAGTCTCCCCTCATACAAAATATAAAATCAAATTGGATAATTATAAATATTGTTGAAGGCAGTTTATGTAGCCCATTTTCAACTGTGTTAAGTGTATTGCCATCTTATGAGGTTTCAGTGATAGCCATAATTAGGTTTCTGTATTACACAAAAAGTTTAATAATAAATGTGATAATTTCAAAACAATTGAGGCACTTCATATTCCTCCCTTGCTCAATAAATTAGCGAAAGTAAATTTTTTAAAAAAACATTTACTATAAATAAATTAAAAGTTCCTCCTTCTTTCATTACTCGATTAAACGTTATTTAAAATGAAATTTGGAACTCTATTCTCTTTCGTCGCACCCATTGTTTCTTTGGAAACTGTCAAGGCTTCTACCTCGGCTGCTGAACTTGCCAATTCTCCTGCTGGTCTTGTGTATCAAGCCGATTTCCCTGCCAGCGGCCCTCAAAAATCAATTTCCGGATATGTTAAATTCTCCTCTACTTCAAATGGAACTGTTGAAGTAACAGTTGATTTGAAAGATTTCCCAACCGCCGGAGGTCCATTTTCTTATCACAGTAAGTTTTCAAGAAATGGTAAAACTCTTAAATAACACCGATTGCTAACAATTACAATTTTTCTAGTTCACGTCGATCCTGTCCCAGCTAATGGAAGTTGTGCTTCAACTTTAGCTCATTTAAATCCATACGGCGCTCCTGCTTCACCCCCCAATGTATGTGATTCCTCCAAGCCAGAAACCTGTGAAATTGGAGACTTGGCTGGTGTCCATGGTAAAATCACCCAAGATCCATTTACCGCCAATTATATCCATCCATACATCAGTCTCAATGAGGATGAAAGTTCAGCAGAATCTCCAATTGGAAGAAGCATTGTCATCCATTTTAAGAATACCACAAGAATTGCTTGTGCCAATATTAAGAAAGTTTCATCTAATTACACAGCTCCTATTTCAAATTCTGGTGTGAAAGTGAGTGGAAGTTCGGTTGCTATTATTGGTGTTCTTTCCGGATTAGTTTCATTTTTATTCTAAGCTGAATATTGCTTATACGTTGTATAAATAGCAGCTATGATGTTCACTTATAATTTTTTGTTAATTTTTTAAATCATCGAAATGTATAATTAGTTGGTTTAAATATAGTAATCACTTAACTTAAATGGAAGGACAATTTGTCTTTATATATATTTATAACTTTTCAATGAGCAAATTAGATGTAGTTACCAATTTGGTAAAATCGTGAGCAAATGTGAGCAATTTTCACCTCACTTTTTTGAAGCTAATTTATAACCTATAATTATTGTACTCGTATATTTGCTGATTATGTGTACAGTACAACAGAATTATCTTACCAAGTTATGGCCCCTTTTAATCTAGTAATTTAATGATTTATTTTTCGTTTATGGAATAATCAGTTTTTATTCTTTGACCCTTTGACTATTACGTATTTTCTTTCTTCTATGGGTCCAACGCATATATGTCCAGCCGCAGTATAAATGCTCCTGAAAACTAGAAAAGCTAGTTCACTTACTCCTCACAGTCACTTTGCCCATCTGTTTCTATACATTCCTAGAAGGACGATCGAATGAAGATGTTGATAGTCCAATTATTGACTCTACATCATCATATGGTTCATATTTAGAATCTATATAAAATTAACCTCCGCTATAACTTGAAGGAGAATCATATATATCGATTGGTACCTGTAAGATTTGATGGCTCTTCGTATCTATTTGAATTCGTTGAAAACCCTTTTCATAATCTCATGCTTAGAAAGGAAATCCTAATAATACCCAGATAAAAAAATTGAAAACCAGTTCATTATTGAACTGTGATTGAGAAGATAGCTTGACAATGATGAAACTGACTCCGTTAATAATTTTTTCACTTTTTCCGGTAAACAGTAATTACAACACAGATCTTCTGCCTTCCCTAATAATCTTATCATTTAAGCTATCTATGAAAAATGAAGAAAATACACAGAAGAGGATACAAAAGATTCAACTGCTGCGCCACGAATCGAGGACCCAGCCGTTGTTCAAACCTGAAAAAAAAAATAATGGACGAGTCAGGGATCGAACCAGAGACCTTTAGAATGCAAATCTAACGCGCTACCAACTGCGCCACACGCCCAAAGACATTAGATATAAAGTAAGCTACTAATCACTTAATAGCTTACAATAAATGTAACTGGCGAAATAATCTTACAGAGTTGAATTTTCACTGGTATAATATTTTGATAGGTGATTTATCAAATAATACCAACCTAAGTTTACACTCAGTTATTCCAGTAAATCCGAACAATAAGTTTAACGGGAGATTAATTACATACTTGAAAGCATGGAGAGTAATAATAAATAATACAAAACTAAGAAATATACCAACTACTGAAACGGTACCAAAACTGACAAATGAAGCGTTACAAAAACTGGTAGAAAACCCAGCAGGAGAAGATATCGAAAAAAGAATAAAAGACATGAAAGAAGAAAACATATCCAAATACTCAATTAAATCAATAAGCCAAAAGTGGTATAATAAAAACAAAATTATATTGAAACCAAACAAATGAATGCAGTTAAACTAAAAAATGAAAATTGGAAGAAATGGTGGGGATTTATCAAAGAAACATATAAGGAACACCCTGAGGAGACACAATGGATACATTTACTCAGCTTGGGATACGTTACTCATATGCTACATCCTAACAAAAATGCAAAAAATGCAAAAAAATGCAAAAAAATCTGATATTTGTAGTTTATGTCAACAAGGTAAAGACGACATCTTACATCTATTTGAAGATTGCTCAACCATAAGAATACTAAAGAAGATGATGTTAGGAAGCGATAGAATTGGGATCAAATTATTGATAATAAATCCAAAAGATAACCATATAGAAAAAAATGGGGCTTTTATCAAAAAGGCACTAGAGCTAAGGAAAAATGTTAGATTTGCAGGGACACCACCACAAATATTAAATGAGATTGATTGGGGGATTCTAATATCTAAAAACTTGAAAAAGTATCTAGTTATATAATTTAATTGGAAAATATATGAAAAGTTAAAAAAAAAAAAGGCGGAATCAGATACAGACGACGATCAAGATCTTAAACAGGAAAAATGTATTAAAGCTAACCTCCTATCCTTTAAAGTGGGATTTATCTTACGTTTATATAGATAAATCCAAAAGCTATTAATAGGAACAGTCCTAGAAGTAATAAACATAATAATATATTAAATGTGCGGTAAGAATGACATACAATTGTATATATCTACGAACTGGCTAGTTCAAGAACTGTGGAATGTTTTTCAGGAACCAATAAAATGCATCCAAGAAATGTTAAATGGACTCGCGAAATGATAATCAAAGGAATACCCAAAATAATGACGATGTCATGATTGTTCCTTTACATTAGAGGTAACCCACAGATTGATATTTGACACACTACCTACAAAAGACAAATTTGGTTGAAAAGTGTAATACAGTGAAAATACTAAAAAAGAAAATACTAGAAACAATAGATATCAAAAATTTGATAATAGATAAAGATGAAAAAAATATAAAAACGAAAGGCCTCTTCATCTCAAAGGTACTGGAAGTTAGAAGAAGCATCAAATTTGGAGGATTACCACTGGAACTATTAAATGAAATAGATTAGGGTATTTTATTGTCAAAATATCTGAGATAATAAAATAAATTAAAAATACAATAACATGGTGATAATATAAAGAGATACAATGAATATGAGACAACAAAAAGAGAAAACAAGAGAGATAAAGAAGAAGCGGAGATTTTATACCCTTGGAGTGATTTCCTCAATTTAATAGTTTTAGCTAGAAGGTTTAAATTATTTAGATATTTTAATTGGAAATTATATGTAAGGTTAAAAAATTGGTTGGAGCAGTTGTTCACCCTGGCATATAATAAACACAATGGGTGAAGGTCGAAATTATATCCATGAATTCCTGCATACTTAAGTTTACTCGATGGACGTTGAAAACGGATTGGAATTTAAGGAACAGAAAATGTTAGTTTGAATTTTCGCTCTCGCCTTTAGCGATTAAATTTAATTTAAGTGGCAATACTTAAATATCCAGTTAGCTTATCTTCTGTTTCTTAGAGATGCTGATATTCAAATTCTACTGAATGAATGTGAAACGATTCACTAATAGTATTTAAGTCCCCACCAATAATGTTCTATCCATCTACGTAAATTGTGTGTATTAGTAGCGAAATTAACACGTTCAAATAGCGAAATTAATAATTTTTTCTCATCTCGTATTTTAAATTGGACGCATACGGTATATATGCAGGGAACCACCAAACACTTAAAAAATTAAATATTATCATTATAACCAATTATAAATTACCTATAATTCAGTCCAACTTTCGGAAATTCACATTTTAACATACATCTGAATAAAATTTATGGAAAATTGATTATCATAGTTTAATGATAAAATGGAAACCCATCAATATCCTAACAACCCTGGTGTTGATTTAACATGGCCATCTATTAAAAAATATTTTTCAACAAGATTTACAACATTAATTCCATCAAGAGAAGAAATAAAAAATTCAAAAGTACCAATAAATCCATTTTCATCATTAAAAAGTATTAAAAAAGAACAATGGAATTTCATAATGGTTGGTACAGCTGGTTGGATATGGGATGGGTTTGATTTTTTTGCAGTTGGTGTTAATGTTAAATTAATTGCTAAATCATTAAATGTTAGTAATTATGATATTAGTTGGGGAATTACTTTAGTACTAATGTTTAGGTCTGTTGGTGCTGCAATATTTGGACTTTTAGGTGATAGATTTGGTAGAAAATGGCCATATATTGTTAATTTAATGTTACTATCAATAATTCAAATAGGTACTGGATTTGTTACAACTTATAAACAATTTTTAGCTGTTCGAGCCCTTTTTGGTGTTGCAATGGGTGGTGTACTTGGAAATGCAAGTGCTCTCTGTCTTGATGATAGTCCAATTGAAGCAAGAGGTGAACTTTCTGGAATACTTCAAGGTGGATATGCATTTGGGTATCTTTTAGTAGTTATTTTTAATAGAATAATAACTGTTAATTCTTCACATAGTTGGAGAGCATTATTTTGGTTTTCATCTGGTCCACCAGTTTTAATTATAATTTGGAGAATGTTACTACCAGAAACAAAAGCATATATTGCACAAAAAGCAGAAAGAAAATTTAAATCTGATAAAACATTTACAATCGAGATGTTATTAGCTTTAAAATCACATTGGTTAATTATTGTTTATATGGTTCTTCTTATTGGAGGCTTTCAATTCATGGCTCATGGATCTCAGGATTTATATCCCACATTATTAAGTAGTGAATTAGATTTCAATGCAAACAAATCAACATTAGTTAATTCAATGGGTACTTTAGGTTGTGTATTGGGAGGAGTTTTCATGACACATTTATCATCTATTTTTGGAAGAAGATTTATAACTATAATATGTTGTATTCTTGGTGGTGCTTGTATTTATCCATGGGCATTTGTTAAAAGTGAAGCAATTGCAGCAGGAGCATTTTTTTTACAATTTTTTGTAGGTTGTAATATGGGAATTACTATTATTCATTTATCAGAGTTATCACCACCTCATTTTAGATCATTTGTTGTTGGGACGGCTTATCAACTTGGGAATTTGGCAGCTTCTGCATCATCTACTATTGAAGCAACTATTGGATCTCGTTTCCCACTATATGATAAAGAAGGTAATGTAAAAGAAGGTATGTATCAATATTCTTTAGTTATGGCTATTTTCTTGGGTTGTTCTTTTGGATATGTTATTCTTATTACTTTTCTGGGACCTGAAAATAGGGATACAGATCTAGTACAAGTTCATGAAGATATCCGAATTATGGCAGAAAAAGGGTTATTAGAACCGAAGGAGTCTGGAGATCTAGAAGAAGTTTTTGTTTATGAGCATTCGAAGGATCCGGAGGCTAGGTGACAACAATTTAAGCTTGTGTTAGAAAATTAATCTAGGCTAAAGTGTACATAATTCCAGATTATCAATATCGTTTCACTGTTATCTAATTCCATCATGAGATTCAGTGCAGCTTTGAACGATTGAGTGTCTAGGTGTTCTAGAGATGATTCCAAAAAATCTCGTGTGAGTATATTTTAAGTGCAAATTAAGCTTGTTCTTCATTCTCTTTTGAGGCCCGCCGCCTCAGCCATTATTGTTTGATATAATTACGTATAGCTGCAGTTAGGTAAATCGCTAATTTCAATCATAAATTTTGGCTTGATATAGGAATAAAATGGTTAAAGCTATTATTGACATATCTCAACAATAAAGTATTAAATATATAATTATGTAGGTATAATTATAAGATTGTTAGAAAAAACATAAAAATCGAATTGTTTTTCGATATATAAGTTATACAAGTAGTATAATAAATAGATGATAAACATTAAAAGATTTGTATGTGTATGATATATGTTTTGTGAACTCCTCGATCAATACTTCAAAATTAAATCAAACTTCAAAAATAATGCTATTATAATGCCATGATAATATATGATAAGATCAAGATCAAGATTAAGAACGAAAGATGAAAATGAATTTAAACTATGTGAATAATAAAAAAAAAGAAAGAAAAAAATTATTAACAAGAATTTAGTTGGTTTATTTCCTTAAACTTGGATTTCTTTTAATACCATTGGATTTTTTTATTATTCGTTTTTTACTATTTGTAAGACCACCAGGAACTATTGCTTCATCACCACTTAAATCTTCTTTTTCTAATTCTTCTACCATTTCACTCATTGTTTTTTGAGCTTGCATTGTATTAACTTTATCTTTAATTCTTTCTATATCAGAAAGTAATACATTACAATATTTTGAAATTGGTACCATTGATTCTTTTTGATTTATATTTTCATTCCTCATATCTTTTATCAAATTTAATAATTCTTCTTCTCTTTGACTTGATAAATTTTTTAATTTTAAATTTAATTCATTAATTTCATTTTGTAAAGATTCTTTTTCAATTAATGATTTATTAAAATTTTCAATCATTAACAAATCTTTTTCTCTTTTTAATTGAAATTCATTTAATTTTTCATTTAAATTAGATAATTGATTTTTATATCTTATTTTCAAATCAGTTTGACCTTGTAAAGCAGCTTCATAAGCTTTTTCAAACATTTTTGATTCTTCATTTAATTTAGATAAAGTTTCTTCTAATGAACGACATTTTGTTGTTAATTCTACTTCTTTTGAACCAATTGAAGAAAGTTTTGTATCAAGTGTTGAGATTTCACAAGCTAAGTTGGAGATTTTATCCTCACGTTCTCCAAATTGAATAGACATAGCTTCATTTTCCTTTGTTGCCATTTCTAATTCATTAGTTAAACTTTCGAATCTTTTTGAATAGGTTGAAGCCGTTTTTTTCTGTTCTGAGGCTTGCATTTTTAAATGATTAGATTCACGACGTAATTTATCGATTTTATTTTGAAGGTCTTGGATTACTCTTGAAGTTGATACAGAACGTGTTGGGGATTTTAAAGGAGATGTTGGTACAAACATTGGAGCTAAAGAATCTTTAGTCGATAAATTTTGGGGGTTTATTATGTTTATTGATATATTTGAACGGTTTCTTTTTGATATTTCTAGTTTTGAGTTGGTATTAGTAGGGGAATGCTGAATGGTAAGATCCGGACTCGAACGAGACGCGAAATTTGGGGCTTTTGGGGAATTGAAGGACGGAAGGAAAGCCGTATGAGGGTTTGGGTCTAAACTAGGGGAAATGGGTGAATCTGAAAAGAGAAATTTGGTTAGCAGGCGTTGTGAGTATGTTCGAGTGGTGTTCTAGGGTTGTGGAGGGGGAAAAAGAGGATAAACAGAAAAAGGTACCAAATATTCAACAAATATTCACCAGGTAACAATATTATTTATTCACTCACCAGGTTCGTCCATTAATCCTCGTCTTCCACGAAATTTATCCCCATTTGGTGTTCCATTCGTCAGGTCGGGTGTGTTGTTTGCCAGACCGTCTGTCAAAGCCAACGGGCTTTCCTGAAGACTCGATGGGAGGCTTTCGGGGAATCCTTCCTGGATAAGGTCCCCATCCTGGTCGCTATCCAATGTGGCAATCGATCTCTGCGACTTCGGGGTTTTGGACTTACTTTTTTTCGATTTTGATCTTGACTTCTTATGGTCGCCTTTCTTGAACAAAGACGAGAGGTTTGAAGTGTTGAGCATTTGTGGATGTGGAAAGCAGTTTCAGGGAGGTTTCATTTTCATTTTCATCAGGAACAGAACAGTTGAACAGTACGGTACGCCTTACGTAAGCACGGGCCTCCTGTCTTCTGTTCGGATTCTGGTCTGACCAGTACTAAATGGATTCTCCCCCAAAACTGGTTTATTTGGCCATCTACAACCCTTCCTTGGGCCTGTCGGAAGCTGATCTATATAAACAGATCCTGTGTTTTGTGGGGCCACAGGACGTCCCAGACCCCATTTCCCTCAACAGAAAGCTGAAGTCCGTTGGTCTACTACAGGGAATAAATGAGTTCTCTAGAGACTTTTCCTATGGGATGCCACTATCGATCATAAACACACAGAAGAAAAGAATAATCCAGATAGAAGTCGAGCAGGACTGGTGGATCGCTGCTTCTGTTTCTCTGTATAAATTATGTGATGAAGATGATGGTTCCATTGATTATCTCACTAAAGATATGACTCCACCTGAATTATTAATATCTGATCTGAAAAATGCATACAGGACTTGGAAATTACATTATGGATCCTTTGAATCTTATTTATCTCAAAATAAATGGGAAAAAACCGAAAAAAATTTAACAAAATGGTGGAATCAATGGTCTCTTAATTGGAATTTAAGACTTTCAAATAATGGTGTAATTAATTATTATGATGCTTTTAAAAAATCAAATTTTATTTTATCAAATGATACAATTAATCATCTTCAACAATTCATTAATGAAAATACAGATATTAAAGATTTACTAATTTTTGATTTAAATGATGAATCTCCAATACGAAAAGATGCTATAATATCAACAAGTTCTAATAAACTAACCACAAACTCCATAATTGATTTATACCAATGGATATATAATTATCATGATTCCAACTTTGATAACCTGAAATTCTCAAGTACTGGCTTGAAAAGAAGTAATAACGATGATACATTAAACCAGGATCATGTAATTCAGTTTGATCCATTTGCTGCTACTTTTGGCGCTGCAATGAGTGCTGTTAATACTCTTGTTGATGCTATTCCATTACCTTCTTTCTCCTGGTTTGGAAAACAAAGGGATCAACAAACTGAACAAGAATTACTTGTAGAATCTTTACACAATTCTTTAATATTAAGAAAGGGTGAGTATATCATTGGAAGGAGAAATATTGAGACACAGATTCCTATTTCAACTGCTTCTTTATCATCAAATGGAGGCAACGAAGAAATAGCTTTAAATGAAGAAATATCTTTAAACGAAGAAACAGCTTTAAATGGAGAAACAGCTTTAAATGGAGAAACACTTTTAACTGAAGAAACCCTTTTAAATAGTGCAGAAGATGTTAGTCAAAATGATGAGAGTGAGGAAACTTTATCACGAACAGAATCAACAACTGTTGCACTGATCCCACAAATTACAATGAAATATGTTTACGTTGACTTTTTAAAAGATAATCAAGATGATACAAAATGTAATGTTATTTTATTTCAAATAAATGATTTATTATTTCTTTTATTGATTGATTCAGAATCACCCGAATTAAAAAGTCTAGCATTTTATGATGATATTCAAGATGATTTAATTTCCCTTGTATCTGAAATTAATTCAGATATCAATAATATAATACTTAATAAACCTTTATCAATCCCAACAACTACTCCTTCATCATCTTCTTCAAAATCTTCAACAAATTCCACAAAAAAATTCTATACCTTAATATATGATCCTAATGAAAAGTATATCCAAACTTCTTTACCAAAAATTCCTAATATTGATCAATCATTAGATAATAAAGAATCTTTATCAGATTCAGGTTTTTTAGATCCGAAATATACATATGATTTAAATGTTTCACATTCTCAATCAATTCATGTTCATCAACAATTATTATCAATATTAATTGATAAACAATCAATTTCTGAAAAATTTATAAAAACTTCAAAAGGTTGGTGGTGTTATTGGACAAAATTAGAAAATAATAAAGAAGTTTTAATTATTAGAAAATGGAAAGATAAAAAAGAAAATTTAAAAAATGTCAATAATGGTGGAAAAACTGAATTTGTTGCTGCAATGGGTAAAGATGCAAAAATTTGGCTTGATAATTATAAATTCTCTGGTAGATTATAAAAATTATACATATAATATATTATCAAATAATTGCAATTCTTCATAGTAAATTAAAAAGATTACCAAAATGACATCCACCCTATATACATTTGACAAAGATTTTCAGCCGATGTAGCTTGTAAAATTAATGCCTCCACTTGACCTTCAACACTCATTGGTAACTCATCTTTATCCAAAATACCTCGAATTTTTTGTCTAATAGTAAGCAAGGATGCCTCAGGTAAACCCTTGGTTGTACCACCATTATTCTTTTGTCTTTTTGATGACCAATCGATAACAGGATCATGTATAAATGTTTCCAAAATATTCATCAATGTACTTTCATTAGCTCTTAATAATGACATTGTTACTTCACAAGCCTTTCGAAATGATCCTTCAATACCATTAATACCACATGCATCAACCATATTTTGTGTTAATCTAAATGGAACTCGTTCTGGAACTTCTAATTCCATACCTTTTTCAAAGAGGCAATCAAAATCAACATGTAATACTGCTCCACTCTTTTCACTAAGTAAAATGTTTTCTCCATGACGATCTCCAAGTCCTAATATATAACCAACCATTGACATTACTGCTGTTGCTCTTGCAAAATTATTTCTTGCACTATACCATGAGTTTGGATCAGGAAATGCTTCTATAAACCAAGTATATAAAACAGGTTTAAAATAATCTAATAATTTATTAAAATTTGAAAGTTTTGTTGTTAATGGCATATTTGGATTACCAAGTGCTTGCCTTAAATTTGTATAATTAATATTAATATGTCTTGAATTGTAACCTTTTTGAATTAAATTTCTCATTGCTCTTGTTCCTTTAACCCATTCAATTAAACCAAAATGTTCATTTAATGGTATAACTGCGTATCCCATAATAACTAATTTTCTTTTTGCAGTTTCTGGATTTTGATTTAATAATCTTTCAATCATTGTTGTGAAATCCATCCATCTAGCATCTTTTCTTAAATCATCATGTGGTTTACATAAAATATTATAACGTTTACCATCAGATCCTCTAATTACTATTTTTCTTGGTTTTTGTAATGAATGAAGAATTTCAACTTTATCTTCAAATGAATCAATTGTTACTCTAGTTGATATTGGAAATGCATGATGGTTTTTAATTGCTGCTGGTTCACTTGGTAATGTTAATGACATGGTTTTCCTTACTGGAACAACTAATCCACATGGAGCAGCTTTATGATCAAATTTGAAATCTCTTATTAAACTTCCAAAACTATTTTTGGAACGATATGGTGTTGTACAAATTCGAAGTAATTGATCATATAAAGTTTCAGCAGATCCTAAAAATGAAAATAATGAAACTCCACTATCTTTTGAAATTGATTTTGAACAATCTGATTTTAAAGCAATTCGAAGAACTTGTTTACCCTTTTCACAACGTTCTGTGGATTCTGATTTACTTTGTGCAAATAAAAACCATAAAACATAACGTGGATATTCACATGTTACCAATGTAATGATTTCTGCAAGCATATTGAAAACATCTTTACTTGGATGACAAAGACGTGAAAGTAATTGATTGAAAACAGTATAAAATAAATATTTTGGTAATCTTCTATAAAATTTCCGAATCTCAATGTTTAATATTCGAAGATAATGAAGTCTTCCAGATTGGATTTGCGGATCACTATTATCTTTTTGTAATTCATTTTGTTCTGCAAAATCAAGCCATAATGTCATTACTTTTGGTAAAGATTCGTATAAATATTTAACACCATATTGTAAAGCTCTTAAATAATTTCTTGAAATTAAAGGATAATATTCTCCATTTCTAAAAGATTTAGATCTACGATCATTTGGTAATGCTGCTTGACTATCAAGAATTTTTAAATAATAACGACCAAGATAATAATGCCCTTTTTCCCATTGAGAATTTAATTTGATTGCCTTTTGATATTCTTCAATAACTGCTGATGTATTACTTTGTGCCGATGCATCAAGCCATGTGGCATATTTTAATTGAACTTTTGCTTTTATTGATTTATCTAAGATTGGAGAAGTTTTGGATTCTAAAACTTCCTTCATTATGATTAATGCTTTTCTATGATCTTCTTGAGCCCACAATACTTTGGCATACTCAACAGTACCTGCAGGATCATTGTTGATAATAGAATGAAGATTGGATTTAATAGCAAGGTCTAATCGGCCGTTTTTTCGGGCAAGTTTGGCACTGTTTGTCCAAGTTGAAACTGCATCTTTAAGAAAAGAATCATTTCTAGAAAATTTTTATTATGTTAGTTATTACAAAAGGAAGGAGGGAAAAAGTGATTCAGATAACATACCTTGTTAAAATATCAGCAGATCTTCGAATAGACAACAAATACCATAATGATTGAAAATCATCACCCACTGAGGAAATCCGGTTATCTAATATTCTTGTGATACTATCAGGTATAAAATCTTCATCACTCAATGATGATTTTGCAATACTTTCTAAATCTGATAATCCATGGAGTTTCACTAGAGCACTTCGACATTGGGATAAAGAATTGATTGTTTTTGAAGTCAATGATATCCATATTTTTTCTCTACAGCATTTTAATGATTCATCAACTCCTTCCAAATTTTCTTCGGATAAATCAACAAGAGTTTTTGAAATATTAAAGTTAAATGATGATTGTATATTTTTCCTGTTTGGGGATGTATCAGACAATTTAATCCATTTTTTCATCTCATTAAGACGGCCGGTGCTCCATGATGCTTCTAATGCTAAACCAAACCACTCTTGTGGAATATCACTCTCTGAGATATCTTTCCTAACAATAAATTCATTTATTTGTTTCAAAAGCTCTTCGTGCATACTATGTTCATTTAAGCATTCTAAAAGATCAATGGTATATTTATCACCACCTTTAACATCGTCAAGAGTTTCGTAGAATTCCTGTGCCATAGTCCAATTATTATCACTATATCTTAATTGCTTGATTTTATCTTCGATACTGTTGTTTGAAAAATTAACAAATATACCATCTAATGAATCTGGATCATCAACATTGGCATACATTGATTGAATGGTATCATTAAAATCAATTTTTGTCAATTTATCCTTTTTAATTGGATCGTCATGCCATTCTCTCCAGCATTCTTCAAGGTACAAAATAGCTCGTGGGTAGTCACCACATTCGGCTGATCTTTTCGCCATTAATTCTGATGGGATGACTTCCAGTATGTTCTCTATAGCTGCTGGAGACGGAAGATCTAGTGTATGCCCACGATTTTTAGAGGATGATGCTTGCTTATGACTATGTAACCATTTGCTGAAATAATCAACTAGCAGAAAAATTGTTTGATAACATGACCTTAAACTCTCTGCCAAATCATTATCCAGAGATGATATATCTGTTTTCAAGACATAAAGAATTTCATTTGTTATATTTTTTCTCTCGGAATCAGATCCATCAATGATAACGTTCAATGCAATATATGGTAATACAAATGAACTAATAGATAAATCTTGATCTTTAATGATACGACGACAAACTCTAAAGATCTGTTCAGAATTGTGACCTCTAGCACGGCCCAGTAAATCTAAAGTAAATTTCCTAAGCCATTGTGAATAGGTGGTTTTTGTTAGATCATATATAGGATATGTCACTTGCTCCGGGGCTAAAACAGTAGCCGAGTACCTTGAACTAAGCAAAGGAGTTAAAGTAGATCGGGACATTTCGTTGAAACTATGCCACATAATCACCTCTGGTGAATCGCGCGGCAAATTTCCATTCAAAACAGACTCTGTCAATGAACAAAATCTGAGGTATTCTTGCATAGCATATGCCAGGAATAACTGTTTTCCTGGATCTGCCGATGCCCAGAAAGGACTCACCAAATGGTCTTGAACAAATGTTATAACAAAATCAATACTTTCATTAGCTTGAGTGAAATTACTGAGAATTATCAA
The DNA here is from genome assembly GCA_001600815.1 of Alloascoidea hylecoeti. NCBI lineage: Eukaryota > Fungi > Ascomycota > Alloascoideomycetes > Alloascoideales > Alloascoideaceae > Alloascoidea > Alloascoidea hylecoeti. The sequence goes on along the minus strand of BCKZ01000013.1, from coordinate 583,987 downwards.
ATCACCAGATTCTTTGGTACTATCAAATCGATTTACATCTATGCCTCCTATAAGCCCCAAACAATTAGATGAAAGAGCTGGGATATCTGTGATATTATCCTTGAATTTATTAATCACCTCCAATAATGACATCACCAACTTGGAGATTGAGGTGTTGTATTTATCACTTTTTAAAGTAAGAAATTGATCTTGGTTTGAGATCAAATATTTTTTAATTTCTTCAAGAGTTTGCTTTACAACATAAGGATTATCATTGGAACATCTTCTTATATAATTTCGAAGTTTCATATCAATCGAAAATTCAGTAGCATTTGTAGATTGTATAACTCGCTGAATCTTTTCTTGGATTTCTTCTAATTCGGAAACCCCATTAAAATCGGGAAGTCCAAGCAAATATCGCTGTTTAATAAGAGGTCCTTTTGAAATGATTGAGATAAGAATATTTTTTGCCTCTAATTTTGTTGAGAGATTCATTTTAACCCATCTTTGTAATACAATCGAAAATACCAAGTCAATAATACTGCCTAGATGCTCGTCCTCAAGGTTTTCAATTAAAAAACCAAAAGATTTAAAAGTGACTCTTTCTAGTTCAGGTATATCTAATGCTGCTTGGAAGCAAGTGCATAATTGTGGTAACGCAGCAACAATATTTCGACCTGCAGCTTCAGCTAAGAATCCTATTGCCTTAACAGCACGAAGTTTTTCTGTGAAAGGCTTCCTTCCCTTAGTATCATGAATAACATCTGAAAACAATTGAACTATTCCTAGCAAATTGAGTTTTAAAAAAGATTGTAAGGAATCCTGTGAATTTGAAGGACTATTAGATTCGAATTTTGAAGCAAGCAGTAACAGTGATTGCCGCACTCTTTTCGATTTTTCTGGATTATTTTCATCTGTACCAACATTTTTCAGAATCTCCCAAGCATAACTAATAGGTGAACTCAGAATTAGAGTTTTAACAATTATCGGATCGCGAAATTTAGATGAGATCTGTTGTAGTTTATGAGAGGCTGATTTTTCAATGTCTGCTTCTGGATTATCTAGGTCTGCACTTGTTAATAGAACTCCTAATATGGCCTCCATATTATCCATACATAGATTTAGAATAGATTTGTTTGCAGCTTGTGCAATCGATTTCAATACCTGATACCGTCCTGATAAAACAATATATGGCGTTGTGAAGCTCTGAGTTCTTACTAAGAAATCCGATAAAGGAACATTTATAAAATCGGAAACTCTTTGTGCAATTGACGATTTTCTTGCTAGCTGTTTCACAACCATTAAACTTATATTTGGCATGAATGGGGATAGCAATTGATATGTTGTCTTGTGTCGAATTTTTGCAGTCATTTCTAGTTGATGAAAAGCCAAAGAAACCTGAAATTCATGCTTAAAGCCCAAGAAATCAATCAATTTTATTAGTATCACATTTAACCTTTCACCTTCGAGAACACAAGCAAGCCTTCCCCATGTCAATATTGTGGACTCTGATAAATATGGCTTCCCGTTGATATCAATTTGAAGTAACTCTCTGAAAATAATGTCGCTGTAATATTCTTTACCGGGGACTACATTTCTATCTGGTTCATCTGATTCATTGATTAGTAACGGTATTGTTTGACTAGCCAATATTCTAACATCGCGTGTAGTACTTTGTAGTCTATTAAATAACCATGAAAAAATCAAATTTGAGTCCTCGTAATCTGGAGCTTCGCAATGTGTAAAGACCCTTTTCAGAGAAATCAGAAATGTTGTTTGGTAAAGTATTTGATCTTCAAACCCATTATTCAACGATAATAGTCTCTCCAATGCTGCAATCACTCTTTTCACTGTTTCATTATTTGTGTCGTCTTTTTCTGGAATACCTTTATTGCCCACAATATTATCACATTTTCTACACATACCAATGTGTAAATCAAAACAATCTGCTTCAACACAAACAATAATCCCCAATGCATTTAAAATGGACATAATTAAAACCGGTGATAATGACATAAATTGGTCTGTAGTACAATTCATTATGAAGTCATACACTTCTTCGAAACTATTGAATCTGCCCATCATTTCAAAGGCAAATTCTATTTTCTGCTGTTTGACTTGTGTTCGTACATCTTGAGTTGCAACACGCAAGTCTCCCATTGCCAATAATGTCAAGGATTCAAGTAATTGCTTTCGTTTTAGTTCCAGATTTAATTCACCAAATGGATTATTTGAAATTTCTTCCAATTCATTAACAGTTGATGTACCAATATTATCATCTATTTGTAACATCACAATTTCCACGAATAATATAGTTTTCAAACACTTGGCAAGGTATGGATGAAACAGTTTCATATTTTCTGTATATAAAAACTGTTGTAATGAAGAAGGGGGGATACATTGTTGAAAGCTAAAAATACTCTTGCTATTTAAGCTTATAGAAAGAAGGTACAGTAATAGATTGCATAGCGATATCTGTGATCTAGGCAAATTTGTCAAAGCCTTCTTCGACTTAATTAAGAGTTCAGAGCACCATCTCAAACCCTGATCAATATTCATTGTTTCCAGAGATTTGTTGTTACACATCAGATCTAGTAACTCTGCTCTAATAATATCCAATGATTTCAAGTCTAGCGCACTTTCTGTTTGGCAATAGTCTAAGATAAACCAAAATCTGTTGTATATTGTTTGGATTTTAACATTAAATTTAGCACCAATCATCAATTTTCTTTTCACGTCAAGTTCCATAATAATCGCAAAAAGAAATAAGCTGACGGATAGACACTGCCGTAATGATGCGAATTTTGACAGTAGTGGATCTATTCTTAGTGCACTTATACCGTACCTTGGTATATTCATTAATTTTTCTAGTATTTCTGTCACTTTCTCAACAATTAATTTAGATATGTGTCTTTTATGGAGCCATGAGTTTGTCCTAGGGTCGGATTTTGCATCGGGAAGATCACTAGTCTTTGAATCAACTGCCAAAGAGCCACTTACCGGAATGTATAAAGTCAATTGAATCGTTTGTCTCGCTAATTTAACAATTCGAAAACTTTCACTCCCTAAAAACGGAACAACTGAGTCTAGAAGTATTTCATAAAGGTAAATAGGTGTTGTTTTGTTTTTTCTTCCGTCTGATATATTCATTTTACCAAATTTTGCATCGCTTCCAATTCTAAACAAAAGAACTTGGGGAGATCTTTCCATTACTATTTGTAGTGCCATGAAGCTTTTTATTACCAGTTTAGCATCCTCCTCTAGAAAATATACAGTTAGAACTCTCTTTGATGTTATAGTCGCCTGCAATACGTTACCTTACCTGTTAATGACTTAAATTTGAATGGATCCAAAATCTTCTGTGCTATACAAAGTAACAACCTTCTCTCTGTTAATATTTCAACAATTTCAGCATTTTCTTTTGAGCTTGCAGTACTGAGGACCTCATTTATAAGCCTCTGAAATTTTATATCAACTTTTGAATGTGGATGAGGACTTGTGCTTGGATTTGGACGTGCTCTTTTGAATTTTGAAGACTGTTCTAACTCTCCTTCTATGATACTACTGTCATCATTAGAGTGATGAGAAGTTGAAGATATCATTGAAAAACTATCAAATTTATTACAAACTCCAAAAGCCTCGAATATATTTGGATATTTTGGAGATGCAACTGTTTTTATATCATAGTGTGATGATGAGCTTTTACTAAAGATGATAAACTATAGGTGATGCGAAATTGACGCGTCTCGTATTCATCACGTGGAATATTAAAAAAATTACCGTTATGTCGCCGTTAAAAATAAATGTTTCGACCATAATAAACTACAAATTTATTCTAAATTTACTAGTGTTTTCAATTGTTCATTGTTTTAATCAAACATAGATGTGGAGTTGTTGGGCGTTGTTATTTGCCTTTGAATGACTGTGGCAACACTTGGCTTATAGGAGATCTAGTTTATCTTTTTAAAATCTATAGCTATCCTTTTACAGAAAAGTTGCAATTACAATATAATTCTGTACACCACTAGTGCATATATTTTGGTTAAGTTATTAGACTATTAGACTACCTATTATTTCTTTCATCCATATAACGTGTATTGCTTTTACAAATCATTATCAATATTCTTTTCATCATCATTTATCAACACTGGTGGTGGTGGTGTTAATGTAGAATGTGAATCTAGTAGTTGAGAGCTAGAAAGTGAGGAACTTCTGCTTTTCACATTACTGTCATCCAAAAGATCATTCTCGGTAGATGTGGAACTCGATTTACTTCTCTCCCTTTTTACGGAACGTGGAGGTAGAGTAGGTGGCGATGGCTCTCTTGAATTTGATTCTGCAACAATAGGACTTGGAAGTAATGTTTCTTTCGTAGATGGAGCACCCACAGCTCTCTTGGGAGGATACCGGATAGATTGTGATCTTGGCATTGTATTGTGTTCATAATGCACTGGTGAAGGCTCTCGGGGTGGTAGCGGTGGTGGTAATATGCTTCTAGTTGATAACGTTCTCTGAAATTCAGGATCAAGTACCATTACTGAAATTGAGGAACCAGGTTCTATAACTTTAGAATCAATGTCATCTGATGCCTGTTCCTTATCTTCCGATGCTTCTGTTTCTGCTTCCGGCTTGATTGAGGGAGGAGGCTTTCTTCTAACCGACTTTGAACTATGTATTGAGCGATCTCTTTCTTCACTGAAAGTATTTGAATCCTTAAGAGCTGGCGAATCTGCGGTGATATTCTCAGATATAGGCTTTTCTATGGGTGAGTGTGGAGACCTCCGAGGACTTGATTCACTTGCCTCCATCAGTCCTAATATTTCAGGGGGGAAGTTATGAGGTTTCGGCGCGCTAATTCTTCTCTTGCGAGTATTCGTATCAGATTTATTAAGAATCGTCTGATCCTCCACAATATCATCGGAAACGTTCGTATTTTCTTTATTTCGGGGACTTCTTCTTGATTGAATCATTTCAGGTGCTGCATGGTTAGTAGATAAATGACCATTGCTCGTCTTTTTAGTATTATACCATTTCCCAATCTTTTTAATTGTACTTGAGACTGCTTTTTGGGTTGTTGCACGAGCAACTGCAATCGTTTCTTTAGAATAATGTGATTCTTTATCCTTTTCCTCAACAATATGACGAATGCTTGATGATGCTTCTTTGGTACTTGAAGTAACTGAACCAGAAACTGAACCATTCGATTCATATTCAGTAGCAGAAGAAGTCTCTGATTGTATAGCAAATTCATCATTATCTTTATTAATTGAATCTATATTTGATATTGTGTTAGTGTCATTGTCATTTGTATCATTTTTCGAGATGAACACACCATCAGATAAATATTGATCTTCTGAGACTTCAGCCACGGAATAAGTTTTCTTTGGTGCCAAGAAAGGTAATTTGTTTGTACTTGCAGTAGAGCTGGTTGAGGAGGAAGATATGTCATTCAAAGTGGCTGATTTCTTATTTATTAATGAACTATTATCAGATTCGTTCCATTCTGAACTGGAACCAGAAGAAAGGTTTAGTGCAGTATTAGCCTTATTAAGGTGTGAGGCCTCCATAATGTTATGGGTTACTGATTCTTCGGTTTCTTGGACTTTGGCTACTTTGGGTCTTACGTGCTTATCCCATATTCCACCCCTATAAATCTCACCCTCTGTATCGAAAAATGCAATGTCATCATAAAATGGCTCAACCAATGTTTCTTTCAATGCCTCTCTAAATCTGTTTTCGATTAGCTTCGTGATAACACTTGAGGTTATTTGCATTGATGAAACAATTGGCTCGATTTTCAAAGACATATTAGGCATTTCTTTAAAAGCATACCATAATCGATTCGATGGAGGTGGTTTCAGCTTGAAAACCATATTACCTTCTAGATTTTGTAATGTTACTGCTAGTAATAAATTAACCTCACGGGTCTTAAATCTAGACCCTAGATTAATTTCCATCTTGGTGGCAATCTGGATGGATAAATTTCCGGCATATGAAGTATGCGCTTCTACTTGCATCCTACCTTCTGGGGATAAATCAGTTAATTTTAGAGAAGTAAAAAATGGAGGGGCATTTCCAATACTAATTTTTCTGACTTCTAAATCAGTTAAAAACCCAGGTTTATTGACTCGTTGTAATTTTTTAATCAGCTTTTTTCTAAAAATAGCCTCGTATTCTGGAGTATTATAAACAGATAAAAACAATCTTCCCAAAACAGCATTGAACCATTTTGATTGTAAATGTGCTTCAGATGAATTTAAAGTTTGAATCAAGCTTATAATATCTGCCGTTTTATAATGAGTAGTTTCAGCAAAAACTGTTGGGTCAATCGCTTTTTCATTTTTTGATATTTTTAGTTTGGGTATTTGACCTTTTTCAGTTGTAGATTTAACGGCACGAATTAAAGCAAAATAAAAGTCTTCCCTTTCATAATTGTTTTCCGAAAATAAATAAAACGCGGTCTTAGGAGGTTCTGAATCATTCAAAATATCAATATATGATTTTTCCTTGCTGTATTTCAAATCTAACGAAGCAGCAGAGTTTGGAGGTGGCGCTCCTGCTTCATCCATTGAAGGTCGTCTTGGCTCTTTCCTGATCAAACATATTGCTGTTCTTTTTAAAAAGAGGCTAGCATCTGGAACATTTCGCGGCCAAAAAGATATGATGTAGTTTGCAAGAACTATAACCTGTTGAACATTTGTCTGTGATTCATCTTTATATAAGAATAGATTACCGTGTTTTAAGACGCAGAAAAAGCTCGATTTATCTTTAGATTTCCCTTGTTTTCCATTACTTGAATCATTGGATTTAGAATCCGAAGAATCCTTGTTTCCTTTATTTACCAATTTATATAAGGAAGAATAAGCTGAATTGGAGTGTTTTTGCGAGGATTCCGGCAAAGAATTAGGGAAAAGAGAATAATCCCGCGTTACAGTTAACCAACCAGTAAAGTACGTACTTAAGCCAGAATCTCTCATTTCTTCAATCTGAGATGCCTTCAGGTCAAAATCAACAGTACCTGGTGTGCTGTGATCTGATTTTTCGTCACTTATATCCACGCTACCATCTTCGCTAATTTGTACTTTTGGTGAAAACTTATAGAATAGAAATAGGGTAGAAAGAACCAAACAGGGAATGAAGGTTAAACCTCCGAAGGCATAAACTAATAAGAATGTCAAAATTGACATCGGGTCAGGAATAATAAAATAGATTTTTACTGGAAAACAAAGAGAGATGCAATCATTAATACTATACGTAATACTTAAATACATCGGACCTGTATCAAACATCAGTTGCGAATAATGTGGCCGGGTAAATGTCTTTATCTTTTAACCCCATCTTTGCCATCTTATTTTTTCAATCCATGAGGAGAACATCAATATAAATTATCGTCAAATTACACACGATGGTCAATTGCAACTGTAATTATTAGTTGAAAATGCTGTCCACTTAACTGGAAGAATATGGATCATTGTAAGTGTAAACCCATAGATAGACCTAAACACTTAATTATAATTAGTAACAACTAACCTTTGTATACCGGTATACACTGTCTCATTATTATCCCGACAACTAGTATCATTTTTCAATTCTATTTATGGATCTCCTGTATATGCTACTACTATTCGTAACCGTTATTTTCGAGAAACGATAGATATCGCGAAATGCTTGAGGACTATTGCAATTGTATTAATATTATTTGATATGGTATAGTGCATTAGAGTTGCTATTGCTATACTAAATTGCTACACTATAATAGCAGATATTCCCTTTTAATAAAACTTATCTGATCAATTACAAAGATATTTATGAAATTGAAATTTATTATTTTGTGTATTGTTATAATCATTGTTAGTCTGTTATAATTAAAAGTAATTACAACAGGACTAAATAACACTGTTAATCAACCATTCAGTTAGGCTTTCATTAGACTCTCAAACAATTTATTTAGCCACATTTAGTGAAATTAGTTAGCGCTTCTTAGATAACTTTACTAATGATTCGTAAGATCTTTTTTAGACTTTTCCGTGAATTTGGTATAGGTCCCAAAGATTATTTGAATACATCGAATATTAATTGATAAAGCTATCATTAATCAGTGACCAAATATAGTGTTATTTGGCAAGTTTATTCAAACGTGATACGTTTCAAATACCGCAAACGATATTTCTATATCTGAGCATTAATCAGTGATTCCTTGTATTTAACAAATCTTCTCGAGTGTTTGAAGGCTGAGATTCTGCTTATTGCAATTGTGTTTAATTAAAATCACCCCATTTTGGTTCTGTAATGTTATAAAAGGGGAACGTAGTTGATCTCTTTATTAGAGGTGGTATATGGATTTATTTATATACAGATGAAATAACTAAGTAAGATTAGATCATCAACTCACACTGCTCACAGGTTCACTAATTAATTTTAGACATTTGTGTGAAATAATCTTTAGAATCTCCTACTTCGAAATGGTTGCCGATTAATTACCATTAATTTAAATTCCTCAAACTTAATGTTTCTCGAAAATATATAGCATATAGTTACATAGATAGAGAAGGACTGTTCGTTTCTTGCTCAAAATACTCAATGCATATGCAGGGTGAGTCTCGTAACAACAGCCGCACGCATATATGCTAGAGACAGAACACAAACATAAACCCTAAAATATTTTTAATTAAATAATTAATAACAAAACTAACTATATATATATATATTGGAATGTCACCGCCATGTTATAAGTTGTAAATGGTGTTTAAGCTTTTATTACTAATTACCATTTGAGACTGTAACATTGAATATACTCTTCTTTAGTGAGACACAGATGAATCTAGAAGGTTTCATTTTATAGATTTTAGAAATATTTGGTGTCACTCAGCAATTAAAGATGAAGACATCTTCTCGACATCATTCACCATTTCCATGGTGTTAAAAATAGGTACAATTTTGGTAAGCCGTCTCACACCTGAATCAACTCCATAATATGGCTCGTTCAAGTTTTATTGAGCCTTATGTGGTTCTAGCAAATCTACGAAGTAGCGCGGCCGATAGGACTTAAGCGTGTACATAGGAGAGAACTAGCCTTTCCATCAGAATCCGATGATTCTTCCACGAAATCATCCAATCACTTCATATTTTTTCTATCTGCCTCTTCAGTGAGTCCTTCTTATGCAATAGAAGCATTTTTAATCGATCTAGCTGTGTTTTTTCCATCACTGTATTTCTTCTGGATGGAATGGTTATATACCCTTCTTTTTGAATCCTGTAAGTATGTTTTTGGAGGTCAATAATATATTTCCAAGGAGTCAGCTTTCTTGGGATGCAGTTTCTGACCAGGCCGACGAAAATTGTGTCCGTTACACTTCTAGTGTTCGGTATCGTTAAGCAGGTGAAGATACAGTACTAAGGCTTCTAAAATCTATAAAAGAAATCTTTCAGATTCTTCTTGAGTCTCATCAAAGATGCTTCAATATAATAATTAATAAACTCATAAACTCTCTGTGAATTGTCGATAGTTTTTAAATTTGCGTTTGTACATGCATATGTGCTTGCAGTTGACAAACCCTATATTTTATGTACTATATTTTATGTACTATATTTTATGTACGATTGTATAATTTAGAGGATTTCTCTGCAGTAGCTATACCGAAATGATTTATAATTAGAATCTATTAATTATGCATAAGATATGAATAAATACCTATAACGTCTCAAAGTTATATATATCCTTATGAGGTTCCTTGGTCATTTCTTGGCTTATGGAAAATACACCTCCAAAAATGCGACATATAAAACTTACTTTCCTTTTAGTCAACCACCTTTACACACGGATTATCTATGATGATCCGTGAAAATACATAGGTTTAAACCTTTTAGAAACTTGGAAAGTATGTCATGATTGTTGATTTTACGTTAGGCAAGGAATCTAAAAGTATCGGTAGTAAACTTGTTTATTAATAATCAAGTTTGGATTTGTGTGTTGTTAGTATGTACTGTTACCCTTATTTAGTTAGTATTATATAGTCTTGGTTTACGTTAATATAGATCCTTATAGTAGCTTCCGTTACACGGCTAGAATATCACAGGGGTTCTTATTACTTGGCTGCGACTAGCAATAACAATATTTTCTACTTGATTAACATTATTATTAAGTATTCTCTTTAATGAACTAAAGCCTACAGAATTGAATTCAAGAATGTTCGAAAGCCGATGTCAATAGCAATTGCGATATTAATTTTAACTAGGATTCGCATCTATCGATATAGCTACCGGTGTAACTTGGTACCCAGTACCGGTGACAACTTAATTACAGTATTATCTACTACTGTATAAGCAAAAGTTAGAAAATTTTAGATCTATCAGCTGCATTATAGTTATTAGTTATAGAACTTGTTTGTATATAATAATGGCATTAATATATAATAAATAGTTAGAATTTATAATGGCTATGTAACATTGGTGGTTTTTTCCGACCTGAAATATAGTTAAAGCTGCTAAAAGGTACAAATGAAACAGAGCTGTGGAAGTTTGGCTATTGAAAGCTCATCTAGATATAATAATTAATTGGAATTAAGCTATATATCATCATCTTAAAGCTTAAATTTTCCTTCGTTACAATTCCATTAGATCTAGCTACAGCTATACATAAAACAACATGGCTACATATTTGATATTTCTTCAATGCAAACAATTTCTTGATCTTTTCTAGAACAATAATACTAATGCATAATTGTGATTATTAGTATATATTTAATTATTCTTTTAAATTGTATTGAAACGAAAAAGAAGATGAAGAAAAGAAGAAGAAAAACCTCTAAATTCTTTTATTTAAATTTTGAACCTAGTAACCTTATCACGTGTATAAAAATAAGTTTATTAGAGTTTTATGATTGGTAAGTTTATACATGATCACAACGAATTAAAAGGATGCAAAGAAATTTCAAAGAGAATCTCTACTATGTAAATATTGTATTCCATATAGTTATAATTTGGAAAACTTTTAGTATGTAGTAATGTCTTACTTTAGCTTTTAGCTTTGTATTTTTTTTATTTTTGCAATATCCAAATCTTAACTTCAATGTGAGATTGCGTAATACATGACTAAGCTCAACACACTCAGCTATATCTATCGCGACACGTGACCGGTATAGCTGCAGGACTGAACTTTCGTCAGGGCGCGCAGGCAAAACAGACGGACGTTGAGTGGACCTTCGTGAGCTGAACACAGCCGAAGCCAAGATTTCACACCAATAGAAATTTCATCTTTTTGGAGAAAAAAACGTTATAAAGTTGTACTAAAGTTTAAAACTAAAAGCAACCCTGATTAACAGAAACCTTTTTGAAATTGTTGTCTGCGTCTGCGTACAGTATTAATTAATACTATCCTTCTGTTTTTCTCTTTCTTTCCGTACATCTTCTTTAGCATATTAATTTATTATTTCAAATGAACATAGATACAAAATTATCAGCAATAATTAATAACTCCAATAACATCACCGACCCTTATTCATCGGGTGATGCTTCTGGCGATGTTGATATAGATCAGGACGATTCACAATTCCCTTTTGATTCTTCAAAAAAAGATAGAAATCGGAAAAGAACTCCAAGAAGAACTTATTCTTGTGGTTTATGTCGAAGAATGAAAATAAAATGTGATAATAAGATCCCATGTTCTTCTTGTATTAAGCATCATAGAGTAAAACAGTGTCTTGAAGATCCTGCTCATCCAAGATCACCGAAGCACATGACTTCTCCAAATCATCATAATCATCAACGGTTTGCCATGAATAGTTATGAATATGATAATGAGTTTTTGAAGAGGAGAAGAAGGAATGATATGGATCTTAATGGAAATCCAACTTTATTTCATTATCCAGTAAACATGAATCAGCATCATACTAATAATCATAATATAACTGATATTTGTGTGCCGCAAATACAACAGCAACAACAACAACCCGCGCCGACGAACAGCGGTTATGACCATGAATTGTATCCTAATAAGCCACAATATACTTATAATCCAAGTACAAATAATCAAGGTTACTATTCTCAGATCCCCCAACAGATACATAATATTAACCAGGTTGCTGAGATTTCCAATCATGGTCCAAATCCCATCGTTCCTCCTCCAGTTGAACTGAGAAATCAAAATCATCACTTAAATATTTCTAATCAAATTCCTAGTAGGGTTTCAGAACAAGTTGTAAATCTAATTGAGCCTCGTGGTGATTTAACCGAATCAACTATAAATCCAAATTCCCATCCTACTCAGAATACTCCCCAAAACGCTATCAATAATATTCCAACTTCAAATTTAAATGTATATTCTCAAATCCCCCAAAAGCTACATCGTCAAGTACAACTACAAGTACAACAACCAATTAAGAAAACAAATACTATTCAAGAACAAATCAATTTTCAAGGATATCAGATAATTCCTAGACATCATACGCATCAACAAGTAAAACGATTACCAGCAGATATTAAACCTATAGTTCCTTTAAATGATCCTAGACAAAACATTTCTACAGAATTATCAGTTATCAAATCCCCAATTGCCAAAACAGAACCTGAAGAAAATGAAACCCTTACAGAAGAAGAAACCATTTCTAAATTAAACAGACAAATTGAACAATTACAACAAGAATTAGCATTGATTAAATATTCACCTCAAGATATTTATAATCGAGTTGATTCTGTAAGCACATTAAAATTAAACATTTCACAATTATTACCATCAAAAAAAAAATGTAGAATAATATTAGATGTTTATTTCAATCAAGTTGATTATATTTATAGAACAATTCATGTACCTTTATTTTATAAAGAAGTTGAAAGTTTTGAAAAATTGGATAATTTTAATGATATGGATTTACCTTGGATTTCATTATTATTAATGGTTTTAACTGTAGGTTGTGTTCATTTACCACAATCTTTAGCAAGAAAAATTGATGCTGGAAATTCTATGGAAGATTGTTCAAGAAATATTACACTTTTATGTGAAGCTTGGTTTCATGCTTCAAGAGAAGCATTAAGAGCTTCAAAATCTGATGAAAATCCAAAATTAATTCAATTACAAACTTTTTCTCAAACACAAATGTATTTATCTGTTACACGAAGACCTGAATTATTGACATCATATTTAGCTCAAAGTATTTCTCATGCTTTTGCATTAGGTTTACATAAAATTGATGTTCATAATAAAGGGAATCAGATTGAAAGGGAATTAAAAAGAAGATTATGGTGGGATTTATGTGGTTGTGATACATTCCGTGCACTAAGTTTCGGAAGACCACCAATGATTCGATCATATACTTCAAAAGTTCCATTACCAGGTAATCTTGATGATTTAGATATTACAGAAACTTCAAATGCAGTACCAAAACCAATGGATATACCAACTGATAATTCGATTGATGTTATAAGGGCAAGAATTATGCAAATTTTAAATGGAGTTTATGAATTAACACATGAATTAAGGCAAGATAGAAGTGATAATAATTCTAATTTATCAGAACAAGAAGATGATGATGGTAAATCACCAAGATCACTTACAAATTCAAATTTAAGAAAACAAAAAAAGGATAAATTACATGTTTTAAAAGGATTAGTTAAAACAGATAAAGAACTATGTGATTATGTTAATAAATTACCATGGTATATGAAATCAGATGAAAAAGGAGAATTACCAGATTTATCAATTTATAAAAATCCATCAAAAACTCCAGAAGAAATTGAACATTTTAAAAAAAAATTTAGATTTATGCATCATATGATTCATTCATGTATTTGTTTACATCGATTTAGGATTTATCAATTATATTTAGAAGGTCAAATACCAATGGCATGGGATGTTTGTATAAGTTCAGCGATTTCAATGTTTCAAGTTTATAAAAAATTAAAAAAAATTTATGATGTTAAAACTGATCATATGTTTATGGCAAGTGTTCATCAAACTTTTTATTGTGGTGTTATTCAATCAATGTTATTAGTGTCTCAACAAGGATTACCTCAAAGAGATATTGATTTTTTAATAAATGATACGAATATGTTATTAAAAGATTTAACAAATTTTAGTAGTGATGTTTTCACAATTAAATTACCAATTTTGGATCAAGGATTATCAACAATGAGGAAGTTAAGAAATTTATATATGATTCGTGGTAGTGAATTTCAAAAAAAGAAGATTAAAAAGGAAGAAGGAGCTAAAAATAATGCCACTGCTAATTCTACCGCTAATAATAACGGTAATAATAATATTAGTTCAGATAGAAAGGATTCAATAGTTGCTGCTAATGAAAGGGCAGATGAACAACAATTGGTTTCAGCGGTTTATTCAGTACTTGGTGGTAAAGAAATTACTGAAACATATCTAAAAAGATGTAAAGTTGATTTTTTGGTAAATGATGATGATGATGATAATAGTCTAATTGCAATGAGCTCTCCATTAAAAGCGGGTACTTCATCAACAGCTCCTGCAGTTGCAAATTCAACAACTGGTATTTCATATGCTACATCGTCTACAGCCGGTGACGATTTTGAAGATGATGTTATATCAGTAGTGAATAGTGGTGATAGTGATATAACGCCACCACATGCTTATGATCTAATACCTCAAGTTGCAATGGTACCATCAACAGAGAAAGTCGAGGAATCGTTTAAACGATGGCAAGAAGTTCAAGGATCAATGTCTCTTAAATCAGGTATTACAAATGTTTTAAATGGCGGTATACCGATTAATACTACTGGTGTAAATAATAATGATAATGATAATAATAATAATGATAATAATGATAATTCATTAACACAATCACAGTCAAATAGTGAAGGTAATGGATCATTATTAAAGAACGTATCACGTTTTGATCAAAATATTAATATAAATATGGCTCCACCTCCATTTAGTAGACTTTCAAGTACAGGACTTTTCCCATTATTCAATTCAAGTATGTCAGGAGCAATTCCTACTAATTCTACACAATCACCAATTAATTACAATGGTAATAATAACCCAAATTTAAATAATAGTATGATGTATATGAGTGTTGATGGTGGAGTTCCAAATAATGGATCAATGGGAATGGCAGGTTATGCTCAAGGACAAAATAAGGGAGTTAATGGTCAGTCTGATCCAGATGGATTTTATGGTGATGAGTTAAATGATTTAGTATCTGAGTACGCAGGGTATAGTTTAGGATACTATTGAGATACAAGCTAAAAATAACCCAGCGAGTTTGTTTTACCATGTGAAGGGATTATAAAGAAGATAAATACACTTGTTGCTGACGTTATTGGCATCAGATAAAAAAAATTGGCATCAGATAAAAAGAATGATAGATTTTATGTTTGTTTTCTAATTATAATGAGTTGTATTTAAAAAATAAAATAAATTTAACTATATATAGAGTATTATAGATATATATTTGATAAAATAATAAGAATACTTCAGTTAGGGTTTCTTGGCGAGACCTAAACCCGCGCCGGTGAAAATATACAAAGCTGAGGCGACATACCATTTATATTGTTTTTATCGGAAAATCTTATTTTAACTATTTAGGTACATTTTTGAATAGAATTCAGCATATGTATATGTATATCTATACAAGGAAACCCTTTAATCTTCAACAAATTACCATTGGAGAAAGAGCTGGACTGAGAAGAATCAAGAGAGTTCGTCAGTTTTTTTGATTAAATTGTTAATATTCTATTTTCCTGACATTCCTGATATTAATTGAATTTTCGTAGTCACTAATGTTGTTTCATTTTGTGTTCTTTTTAATTAAAGTTCACAACAAAAACCAAAATTCATAAAATGTTCTAAACTTTCGAAGTAAAAACGATGCCTACGAAGCAAAAACCCAGTATCTAGTGATTATAGTATACGCCGTGATTATTAAAAATATATGTGAGTGAGTCCAGCCTCAGACAGACTGTGTTGATTAAGATTGTGGGGAGGAAAAAAGGGATTTTACTATATACCAGAAGATGTCCGTCTTATATTAATAGATTTCATTTTGTTTTTGTCGTAATGCGTGCTGCAGGTACCATGTTCTGAGGCATCTGCACCTGTGCGTGTCGCTACTCCTTTCAAAATACATTAACGTTTGTAATTATGACCTCGGGTTATTTCACTGGGAAAATCACGAATATTGTTTGAAAGTTATAAAAAAAGAAGAGAAGAAAAGGAAAAGGAAAAGAAAATTGAAACCCAGCGAAACAGATACAAAAAAGCGTCACAAGTAAGTGTCCGGATTCGGCAGCTCCCACCAAATTTGTCGCACATTTGGAAGTGAAGGTGGGTCTGCTTCAGATTAATATTACACATTGGGGGCTGAAAATTAAATAGTAGCTATAAATAATCCCAGATTTCCCATTCCTCTGTTTCCCCCAAAACCTCTTTTTTCTTCCTCGTCTCCATCTCCACGGGTTTGTTTGTCGGTTCTTTGAGTACTCTCCTTTCTTCGCTGACTGACCGACTGACTAGCGTCTGATTGATCCCTAATAATTATATATCCATACTCAACAAATTAACGAAATTTAAGGACGTCATGCTGGTACAAGACGCCCTCCACCTCTTCCTGTTCATCTTCCCTTTACTATCCTCGGTATCCGCAACCAAAAGCAATGGCCATTTCCAAATTGATTTCGAAGCCAAAAGATCTTCCGTTACTTCTTACTCCAAAAATAAATACAAGTCCTTGAAAAAAAGAAGTCTAGATTATGCCGAGTTTTCTCTTGACAATGAAGATACTCAATACATGGCTAATATCACTCTCGGTACACCCGGTCAAAACATGGCTGTTTTATTAGATACTGGATCTGCTGATATGTGGGTGATGTCAAAGGATAATTCTTATTGTACTAGTGAAGTTGACTGTACTCTTTACGGTACTTTTGATGTTGAATCCTCAACCTCCTATAAATACAATAACTCGGACTTTAATATAAAGTATGCAGATAATACCATCGCTCAAGGTGATTGGGGTTGGGATACTTTAACAATAGGTGATGAATTAACAATTGATGATTTTTATTTTGCAATTGGAAATATTTCAAATTCAACCGTTCCAGTTTTAGGTATTGGTTTTGAAGAATTAGAAACAACTGCTTTATCACAATATACAATAAATCCTTATAAATATCGAAATTTACCTGCTGCTTTGGTTAGTTCTGGAATAATTAATTCAAGAGCTTATTCATTATATTTAAATGGAGTTGATGCTTCGTCTGGTTCAATTTTATTTGGTGCTGTCGATCATGCAAAATATGTTGGCAATTTAGAAACTGTTCAAATTATTACTGGTTCTTCGTCTACTACAAAACCAATTAAATTGCAAATTACTCTAAGTAGTTTAAATACAACAATTAATGGTACTACATCTAGTCATATAACTGAAAAAATACCTGCTCTTTTGGATTCTGGTACAACTTTAACTTATGTTCCTGAAACTTATGTTGCTAGTTTAGGTAAAGCTGTCGGTGGTACTTATTCTTCTTCTGTTGGTGCTTATACTTTAGACTGTGTTAACAGTAGTAATACAAATTATCTTCATTTTAATTTTACTGGTGCAACTGTTTCTGTTCCATTAAGAAATTTCTTATTAACTGTTACACATAAAGATGGTTCAGCTGCCAAATCAGATAATGGTAATGATTTATGTGCTTTGGGTATTTTAAGTAGTTCATCATCAAGTATTATTTTAGGTGATTCATTTTTAAGAAATGCTTATGTTGTTTATGATTTAGATAATTATGAAATTTCTCTAGCAACTGCCCAATTAAATCAAACAAGTTCTTCAATTGCAACAATAAGTTCCGGTTCAAATGGTGTTCCTGGTGCAACACAAGCATCTGCATACGATGATATTTATTCAGTTACATTATCAAGTGGTAAAAATGCTGATTCTTCTTTAAGTGATGATGATACAAATTCTACTAGTACTGGTTCTTCAAAAGCAGCTTCAACATCAACTTCGATGGGTTCTGCCCTATACTTACCAAATACACTTGTTGTTTTATCTGCTTTGTTTTTTACCTATATATTTTGTTTTTTTTGAATGAAGTTTAGCAAAAATGGTCATGATCAATTGCAAGCTGAAAGGGAAAAAAAAAAAAGAAAATCCTCTATTTTTTTTTTTGCATATACAATTTTTGACTATGACTATATGTATTCACCATAAGAAATTTTAAAACGGTTTTTTTAAGTGGTTTGGTCTGTTTTGTTTTTATATATTTTGGCACCTTTTTCACTTCCTTCGTACATTATTATTGGTAAAGGAAATGTTTGTTCAACTGATAAACATTGGATTTGGATAATATCCCATAATAACTGTTCTATTTTTGTTTAGATTTAATTTATTGTTGATTGTTCAAAAAACATTTTAAAAAATATATTAATCCTTCATTTAGCATATGCATTGCAATTGATTTAAAATTTCATTTCTTATATTTTTGAAAAATAAAAATAAAAAATAAATAGGAACATTCATCAATTATATAATTATTTATTCATTTAATTTCATTCTTACAAATTTTTTTTTTTTCCTTACATTTGCAAATTTTTCATTCATTTGTTTTTATATAGATAAAAAGTTATATTGAAAGGTATTGATCTAGAAGAGATAGAAGCACTGATACATTATTTAGAGATATATGACACTGTGTGACATCTAGTACTACTAATATATGCTCTCAACTTATTGATTCAATTAAGGGTTTATCTATGGACGCTTCTATTTCATACAATAACGTTTGGCCATTCTTTTGAATACTTATAAGGCTATATACACCAGATATTTGGCTCCTTTTTAACTGAAAAAGCGGCCAAGAAAAAAAGGGTTATAAGTAACTGTTATACATTTTGGTGAATATCTAGTCATTATATAGGTAATATTGTTATATAAGTCAAATAAATTGCTGAATTCCAAAATGGCTACGTCTGTAGATTTACCCTTCAATTAAACTTTTAATTACAATTATTATATTTATAATTAAACTATATTGTGGGCTCAATTTAATAAATTAATTTATAGGTATTTCTAGGGCTTGGTCTAGTGTGTACTGGTTAGCAGATCAGGGTTTAGTTCGTAAGGCCGTAACCTACATTCCTAATTTCCTATGAATTGAATCTTCGCAATATTTTATATTTGTAATCAGATTATGATTTAACTTTTAATCTTATAATTAAATGACTATAAGAATGCTAGATTGTCATGATCAATTGGAAGTAAGATTTTTTTTGGTGGCTTGGCGCTTAATGGGCGTTTATTTATAACCTCATAGTATCGATTGATTATGAAACACCATATTCATCAAACTTATATAATTAGTGTTTTAGATTTGATTTATTCTTCCGAACACTATAAAATTAGTATAAATAAAGAATAGAAGTTATAAATAGAAATCTTTTAGTTAGTCAACGGCTCCAAAGTCTAAAAAGTAATTCTAAAGTAAAAGTTACATCAAACATTTTGTACATTTACTGTCTGAATTTTGTCAATTCCTTTATGTAACACTTCATAATGTTACAATAATGATGTGTACATACGTGGTAGCAAAATCTTTATCCAGATTTTTGACAGTAATAATAATATTAACATTAATATAACTAATATGAACAAAATTTCAAGTTTTATTCAGTTAATATCATAAACATTCCAAGTTACAAGGTTAATTACTATGGAAAAATAGAAAATCAATCTGTTAAATAAGGGACTAGGATCTAGCTACTTGTAATAACTATGGAGCAATTGGAAATTTAGAATATACTTAAAGTTTAATTCGCTGCCTATTATGTTTATTTCCAGCAAAATAAATTGGTAGTTAAAGTGGTAGTTAATATTTGGACTAGACACAAAGCTACTAAGCTAGAGACTGTATATATTCCCTATGTTATTACTTAAGCGCCCGGTTTAACTTCCTCTTTCACCTAATGTATCTATGTAAAAAATATGCCATATTAGTTTTTTCGGAAAATAACTATGACCGGCTCTACTTTTAGTTGTTACCATTTGTTGTTTACAGCTGCTGTAAGCTATAGGCTATATTTATACAGTCTAGGTATAGGTAGAGGTATGAGATATCCAATATTAATAGAAAACATATTACTTACCGAATTATATTGGGAAAACTCAAAGCATTTTTCATGAAAACAAAGAAAGTTTTCACAAACTTAAGGAATTATATATTGAAACCCCTTAATTAAGTTTTCAGTCAGCTATAAAACTTGACGTAAGCTCTAGATCTTAATCTATAGGTCTTGTCGTGAGATGGTAGATTTACTTAATTATGCCAAAGTTA
Organism: Alloascoidea hylecoeti; assembly: GCA_001600815.1. Taxonomy (NCBI): domain Eukaryota; kingdom Fungi; phylum Ascomycota; class Alloascoideomycetes; order Alloascoideales; family Alloascoideaceae; genus Alloascoidea; species Alloascoidea hylecoeti. The sequence continues at coordinate 563,716 of BCKZ01000013.1, read as the reverse complement.
TAGAGCTATATTTGATTATAACTATCTTATAGATACAATTAATAGCTAACTATAACTATAGACAGCATGATAATTTATTAATAGCTGGAGATCAAGTTTATTAATAATTTTTCTCATACTATAATTTTAGAAAATATTTGTGGTTAAGAACCATAGTTGACCCATAGCCCGTTAATTTAATCCATCATGTAGTCGAATATTTAGCTTAAATAGTTATGAATAAAGTTTTTTAATCTTGGCCGAAATTAAGGGAAATTGTATGGATTTTCTATCTGGGATGCTATGATCCGTTCTTGTGACTGCACATATATCACTGTTATTTAAAATAATGTAATTTTATTCCTTTTAATATACAGATTAGATGAGAATGGAGGGTTGAAGCAGCAAGTAACTGAAGTTGGTGGTATTAGTTAATTGTGTTCTGTTAATTATTAGTTAACGTTGCAATTGTATTATTTGTTGAAATATATAAATGAGCTTAAGTTTTGGAAATAAAAGCTTCAGGTCATAAGGAAATGATGGACCTTAAATGAAATTGACGATGAATATATCTATGGATATTATAATTAACAATCATAATGTTATAATCAAATTTTATTTGCAATATTTCTTTAAACATGTACACTATATGATTTCATTAATACCTGATTTCATTAATACCTGATTTCATTAATACCAATATTAATATAATCATTCAGACGCAAATAAAATATATTAGAAAAAACAATATAGCTTTCTAAGCTTATTAATGACTAATTTCAATAATCAATATAAGGTCTTATATATAAAACTGTAAAATTAATAGAGGGAATCAATTGCAAAACAAATATCTTCTTCATGATTGTTCGGATCTAACTGATCCACGCCTCGAGTTCGGATTGACTATTTGTAAGTTTATCCGATATCAAAAATTCTCAAACTTCTTGGGAAATTGTTTTTCATCATTTACAATAATATAGGAACTGACTGGGTTTAATTATTTGGTAGTTCAATTGCAACTGGTATCATAATCAAAGCGTCAGTATAAATAAGATATAACTTATAATTATAAAGGAAATTTTCACATGTTTGAGAAAATATAAAATTTTAAGAATAATTATCATTATCATTTAAAATATTTCCGGTTGTTTTCGGTATGTGGATAGAAATCTTTCGTTAAGGCAGAAACAAATTATTGACAAATATATCTCGTTACATGTTATGTAATACATATACCCTTTCTATCTAGGTGCCTAAAATAACTGGAAACACTTTATAAATGTAATTACTACGGCCTAAACTGCGCACGCCACTTAAAATGAACAAATTTTAGTAAATATTTTAACGATCTTCCCAGGAAATGTGACCACACCATCAAAACCACTTCAATTATTTATATTAAAGGAAACAGAAGGTCAATAAATGGAAAATATATATAAACCTCTTTATTTTCAAATTAATATTTTCTCTTCTCTGTCAAATATTTTGTCCCTATTTCTTAACTATGCAGGCCTCCATATTTCACGGTCATACAAAAATAAGGACATATTTGGATACGATCATGTAATTCACATGCATAGCTGCAATATAATCTACTTTACTTAGATGAGGGCATACAAATGTATGCTATTATATTTCCTCATATCGTAGTATGTACAATTGCATGCATACTTTTCTAGAGACCAAAATTTCGCTCCAGAAAAAAGTTGCTCATTTTGAGTGGCACGCACCATATGATAAACAAAAATATAAATCATCAACATAGTTTGAGCTTGAGCTAATCATCAAAATTGAATTATAATCATATATGAAAATAATACCTAAAAGGATATATTTGATTAAAATAATTCATATAGGATATACTTAAATGTGATTAATATTAATTGATTTGTTTTACGACTTTATGTTTAAGCTATATGATAATTATGGAAAATAATGAGAATTACTTACCAGAATTGACTCAATATATACTATTAATACATAATATTAATATTGACGAGGTATATCAATGTTGATGTAATTGATGTTCGATATTTGAGGTCTGAAACTGGAATTTATAATTTATATATAAAGTCAAACGTTATAACACATTTAAAAAACAAACCCCAATTTATGTTAACAATTCTTGACATTTTTTTTGGAAGTAGGTATCATTTTTCATTAAGACCAAGAAAATTCCCTTTATTTTCTTTACATTTAGTTGGATGACAAGTTAAGGCGACTTAGCTATTTATTCCCCTATATTTATCAATTTAAGTTTTACTTTGTGGTATAGTGGTTGCATTGTTATCGTGCGTTGTGCAAAATAAAAGAAGAAGAAACCCTCCAACTTTGGGCTTAAAACAGAAAAACGGATACAAATATGTCAGGTGAAAGGATTAGGGCAGATAGTTTGTCTATACAGAATATCCAGTGAACTTTTGGTGATGTTGGCGATTGTTTTATTTTTGGATGGCCAACCACTCTGCAATGGCCAAGTCTAAAGTTGCAACATTCTAAATAAAAATGGCAATATTATAACCACAATATTAATCAGGTATTGAGTACTGCGTACTCCACAAGGCCTTAAAATGCTCTTAAAATGGTACATAATGTTTTTTAAATTCTATATATTTTATTTATCTATATAAAATGACATTTTAAGTTTAGTAGCTTTAGTACGAAGCATGGAGTGTCAGGATCTCTGAGCAGTAAAGTACGAACATCATTCCAAATTTCAGACCATGATACCTACTTAGTACTCACAGACTTAGGCTTCCTTATATTATAAATATTTTGAGGTGAAGAGTCTAAGCCCGAATACTGTCTAACATATAATTTTCTGAATCCAGATTCCAGATCCTGTAGTGGCCGATTTATTAGTCATTAAATGCAACACCATTTCAAACTTCCTGAGACCACTGCAACCTATCTTAATACCATATCTTTATGTACTATTCTGGTTCTTCTCATTTAGAAGAGGCCCTTTTACGGGCCGAAACTCTTTCGTATCCATATTTTTTCAGAAGGGATATTAAGGAGGTCTTTGTAATGGTAAATTTTGTATCAAAAATTAAGATGTTTTAGCTAGCGCTAATAGGGTATATTATATTGATCTTAAGGTGCATCTATAACTATATATACCTTACAGGGGAATTTATATTGCTAGATCTAATAAATGTTATACATTTGACTGTTGGCTACAATTGAATAGATATAGTAATCAAGATTTATCTCATATTTAATTACCGGTATAAATGACCGAAAAAGGGAAATACTTCAAATGTGAGACTTGATGGATGCCTTTATTCTTTAGGTGTATATAAGCTGGGAGATATCGGGATCCTAAAATTGACTAGGGATCAAGAATGCGGATTCCCGGTGGTTGCGGCTCAAGCTTAAGACTTTATAACTAGCTGCAGAATGAAAAAGAAATTTAAAGAGTCATAATAACATGTTGTTGTATGTAAACATAGTTAAAACAACAAATTTAAAAAAAATTGTTAAGAAAGCATATGATCATCATTAATCTAGACGTGAACAGGTGTCATATTATCATTGAATCCTGTCTATTGGTTATCATTGCAAATATATAATTATAACGTGTGGGATTAAATTTAAAAAGACAGGCGGATAGAAAATTGGAAATTTATATTAATACTAGTTATCAATATCCAGTAAGATTGATGATTATATATATATTGATCAGTTATAGTAGATGGAGTTAATTATGATCTTGGTGTAACATATGATCATGACCAATTGTGACCTTTTATTAAGCTAGCTATCTCATTGCAATAGAATGACCGTAGCGCTAGCTATAGATTCTACAATATCAGTCCTGTGCAAGTTAAAACAAGCTCATCTGAAATGCATGGGTTGACTTACCACAAATTATTTGAAGAAGCAGTTTGAAAAAAAAAAGACACCAAATTGCCAAATTAAAGATTTTTAGATGTAATTATGATCAAAAGCTAGGTTATAACCAAATAAATATATTACGTACTAGAATTCTAGCTAGTGAGAACGTCGCCTTATAATTTAATTAGAACAATATAATGTAATATATTACTAACACACAAGCTATTTTCAAAAGAACTAAAGTTAAGACTTGAGACCGCTTTGCTTATCTAACCAATAAGAAGTTGCTTGTAACATTGAATACTAGCTAGACTTTGTAGGCTGGCTAATAAGTATGACACATTACGTCAATTAATATTTTGAAGAATTACAGAATTCGAAATTAATGATGTAGTTTTTGAACACGAGGTAATAAGCATCCATATATTTTAATACTTGAAATTCCGATAAAAAACTGTTAACGTTTAGGAAGATTATTCCAGCCAATAGAGTTGATGGTTTTACAGCTTTGTCTTCTAATAACTTTTAACGTTCAACCGATGATCAATTCTTGCAAAGATTCAAAAAAGAATAGCCGCTGTCAAAACAAACAAAACTAGATAAATAACTAGTTTAGAATCGACAAAAAAAAAAAAAAAATTATCTTCCCCACATTCTTGGATGCCAAGAATCCGAGGATCAATTGGAAAAATATATAATTATTTATAATCTTACGGGATAAAACTTCTTTTTTTATTTATATAATATTAATATTTAATAGCTCATTATTAATAAATAGTCTTTAGTTTGTCATTATATTTTTCACCATCGATACTACCGATATACCCAAAAATACTCCACTAGGACAGTTATTAGATAATCGGTAGTAAAATGAGATATGAGTGATATATTTAATTCTGCGGAGTTTGAGAGATATCTTTAAATTTCCTATAATGCTGAATATGAACAAATAATATAATAATTGAATTGAAGTAAGCGTGCGTCGGTACCGCAGATATGTTGTATGCGGGTACCTGATCTCTACTGGATCCATCCATACTTTGTTTATCCTCCACTTTGAATTTTTCTTCGAATCCTTTAATTATTATTAAATTTATTATTTAAAGATTGAAAGCATGTGTTAGATTAATTATTATCCCATAATCATAAAAATATATGATAATAAGTGAAAAAAATTTAAACCATTAAATAGAATAAAAAAAACTGTTATAATTCACATGTAGTAACAACCACAGTGTTACCACAGTGTTACCACACCGTAATTATAATATATTTGATCTTTATTTTAAGTGTATGTAAAAAATGTTTAACAAAACATTTAAACATTAAGACAATCCTTATAATTAATTACTTAATCGATTGTTAATTGCAGCATTAATAGAAACATTGAAGCTTCATTATTAATTATATGCTAAGACATGTCTGTTGTTACACCATCTCGATCACGATGAACTTAAAATTTAAAGGTGTTAAAAATTGAAATATTAATCGTTCGATTATAATTAGCTAATATCATAACAGAGAAGATTTACAATTCCAGAAATTCCTGGCCATGGTAATGTAATTAATTATAACATTAACGTTGTTGTATGCTATTATAAATTGCTTCAGAGAAAATTCATGATTAGATCATCAGTTATTTATGTTTAGATTGCTTTATACATGTAATTAAAGGTTTCCTTGTCCATTGTAGTTAATGCAACTGCTGATCTGTTCACATCTACAACCTAACTAGCTATTATGACATCCTGTACCATATCGATATAAATGCCTTGTAATGGTTGATATAACCGTATACGTAAATGAATAAGCTTACGATATTGCACGCACATCTTTAAATTGTTCAGTTCACTATCCACTATCCACTATAGACGTTTATAGCTGATAAAGCTCTAGTTGATAGTTGATATGGTGTTGGTATGTTATCTATAAGAGTGTTGATATGTTATCTATAATAGTGTTAATTTAAACTAGTTTTTAATTTTTAAATCCGATAATCAAAAAGTAAAAAATTAAGAAATTAAAAATTGCTTTTTTCTTTAAAAATTGCTTATCATAACATTTTAAACATGATAGGAGAAAACTAGAGAAGAAAAAAGATTTAGTTACTTGTAAAATAATATTTTTTTATTTTAATATAAATTTATAGTTTAGACGTCAAAAAAATAAAATTTAAAAAAAAAAAAAAAACACAAAACGGTTTGATAAACTTTAAAATTCTAAATATCAAAAGAGCGAAATAGAAAAGTAAACAAAACAAAAATAAAGTAATAAAGTTTGCAAATTTTCAATTGGTGCTTGATTACTTAATTAGAAAAATGTTGAATGGGGTGAGAAAGAAAAAGGATCCACCACAGGGTATAAATAAAATCATACATAATAAAATGAAACTTTTTGGAGTGTTATATATAAATTTCAATTTAGTATATGAAGTATATCTACAACTATTATTTGAAACGTCTTAACTTTTGGATCGATAAATATATGTTGGCTTGTTTTATAAATTGACATTTTGTAGTAGCAATTGAACAACAGAGACTTTTTTTTTTACCTAAAACCTTAATTCAGTTGTGAAGTTCGGACCGGTATGTTCGAAATTAAATTTCAAGTGTGGAATAGAGATTTAAAGTAAAAATGTTAAAAAATCCCTCATTCATTCAATAATTTTGATCAGTATATAAATACTTTATTATAAATCATTAAATTTTTAGAAAATGATCATGGAATTGATGATATATATTTATGAAACTTATGATCTTAAAAGATGAAAATGTTATTTCAGGAACAAAATAGTATTATAGCAATGACCGCTTCTTGAAATTGTCCCATTCTTTCTTGGGCATATAAGGTAATTATATAAATTATCGGAAAAGACCCTTCACAATGTTTATATCATATCTAATTAGAATTGCATAGTCATTCTTCTTTGTTATTAATGAACCTATTCTATATACATTAAAGTAAGCATAACAATAGAATTAAGGTGATTCATGTAATCAGATAATGTAAGCCTTATATTAAAATAGACATGGATCGCACGACTATTATTTTTGTATTTATCTGTTCAAAATTTGCAATTGGAGGTTCATAGAAAAACAAACTTCATACAGTTGCAATTGTGTTTACAGGTGTAAATTGTTCAAATTGTTCAATTGAAGTATAGGATCATATAACATGTTACATACCACGTTATTGTTTTAAATATATAATAATATCATTAAACAGTTGTTGTGATGACCATTGATCTATAATCTAATCATGATCTATCAATTACATCGATTTACACCCAATTGCAATCAATTTCCTCGTAACCAATTGAAAATTTGAAATCATATGATATGTCAACAAAATCAAAAACGATTATGAAACAGAACGTAATCATGAACATCAGATTATATTAATGAATTATGGGCATTAAGCATGATGATGATGATGATGATGATGATGATGATGAACTCGGTACCTTCATAGTATGCAATTGACCAAGAGAACGCTACTAAAAATTTAGAAGAAGTAATTAATTATTAGATACTAGATATTTAAATATAGTTTAGAAGAGATAAAAAATAAAATTAATGGAGAAGTAGGTTCCTTTTATTTAAATCAAACCAAACAGACTAGAAAATAGTTTAACTTTAATAATTAATCAAAATATATTTTTTTCATTTACATCAATTAAGATTTCTATAGGTTTAGATTATGATATCGATAACAATTAACATTAAGGAGCAATATCAATTGATTCTACAAATCACAACATATCAAGAAAATATTAATTCCAAAACTATCGTTATCAAAAAATTGCAATTTTTTTGATAAACCTATAAGCTTAAGATGTTGAAATTGAATACATAGATAAGGAAACAAACGTAAATCAATGAAAGCTGCAGGTTCTTGCACAATCTGAATTTGGTGTCTGAATCGTCATGATTATCGCTAGCTGTGATGCTGGTAGTAATTATAATGCTATAATGAGAAGATGCTTCAAGCTATGCATATAAAGGTATAATCAGAGGAAGTTTCAACTTTTCAACAGTCAAGAATCAAATAGCAATTATGTAACGGAATCAATGTGATGGTGGGATAGATATGTCTAAAATGGATAAAGTATGTTTGGAGTTTCAGTTTGGGATCTTCAATTGCGATTAGGATATTTGTGTAAATTGGTAAAAAATTTTCAGTTGTGCACGAAGACACAAATTTCTTGGAATGGCAAGACAAAAGTGCGAGGAGATTGTCATCACCAGTCAAGAAGTATAAATTATGGATGGAAGTAACTAGAGCAATTAACGAAGAAGAACTGAGAAAAATTAGAAAAATTAATTCAGGAGGTTTAAAGTGTGGATGAGTGGTGTTGTTGACAATTATAATTGTACAACAATTATATAATTGAATTGTTGGTCGGTTAAATAACAGGCAGATCGGGTCGGGTGCTGCTAGTAGGTATGACGTAGCCACTAACACTACATTCCTACAACAATTTATTGTGCGCAACTATAATCGAGCCGAAGAGAGAGGTCACGTGCGGTGACCACACATTCTGCTGGTCTCGGGACCCACTCGGCAACGGCACGGGCCAATCAGAGGGCCGCCCCAGCTAGCACAGCACAGATTGTAACGTTGAGATCAGATCACAAAACAGACGCTACAAGACACATGCGGCAAAACATAAATAGACCGCTGCAGCTGCCAAGGAATAACAAGCATGCACGAACGCAGGAGGCCCGGGTGCGGGTGCGAATGCGGGTGCGGCGTCGGTGCGCGAGAAGACCCGCTAGCTCGATATTCCCGCAACCCATTCAATTTCCAGTCTGATTTCCAGTCTGATTTCCAGCCCGATTTCCAGCCCGATTTCCAGCGTCCCAGCTTGTGATGATCATGTTCTCATCGCGTTCTGCCCGCTCGCTCCCTTCTTCCAGGACCCTCCTCTGGAAAGGGAAACCCTAAAGCCAGACACAACCCTAATTGCGAGCTCCTGGACCCAGAAAGAGGGAAGAAGACCCCGGAAGAGGAATCCTTTTGAGGTAGCCAGCATGCATCCATCTGCATGCAAGCCGTACTTTGATTGTTTACGGCTAATGAAAGGCTGGCCTGCTTTTTTGCGTTTTTTGCGTTTTTTGTAATAATTTGCGTTTTGCGTTTTTTTGCTTTTCCCAAATCTCAGATTCTTTGTTTGTTCCTTTGTTTTGCTTATAAAACTCCCTCTTCCCGCTTTTTTCTTCTTTTTTTTTCTCCAACACTCTTTCGGTTTAGTTCATAATAGTTTATTCAACATAATGTCGTCGCTCGACCCAACAACAGAGCCAACGAAGGAGTTTATTGCTCCTCCTGCTGAAGAAGAGGATGCTGACATCGACGCTCTTGTCGAAGAATTGCAATCCATTCAAGGTGATGATGATTTCGATAATGAATCTGTAGCTGCTGGTGGTTCCGCTAGACCTGTCCCTGAAGAATTATTGCAAACTGATCCAAGAGTCGGTCTTAGTTCTGATCAAGTTCAACAAAGAAGAAAGAAGTTTGGTCTCAATCAAATGAATGAAGAGTCTGAAAATCTCATCTTAAAGTTTTGTATGTTTTTTGTCGGTCCAATTCAATTCGTTATGGAAGCTGCTGCTGTTTTAGCTGCTGGTCTTGAAGATTGGGTTGATTTTGGTGTTATCTGTGGTCTTTTACTCCTTAATGCCGGTGTTGGTTTTATTCAAGAATTCCAAGCTGGTAGTATCGTTGAAGAATTGAAGAAAACTTTGGCCCATCAAGCCAGTGTTATTCGTGATGGTCATTTAGTTGAGATCCCTGCTGCTGAAGTCGTTCCAGGTGATATCTTACAATTGGAAGAAGGTACCGTTATCCCAGCTGATGGTAGATTAGTTTCTGAAGATTGCTTTTTACAGGTTGATCAATCTGCTATTACTGGTGAAAGTTTGGCTGTCGACAAACATTCTGGTGACTCTACTTACTCTTCATCCACTGTTAAACGTGGTGAAGCCTTCATGGTTGTTACTGCTACTGGTGACAATACCTTCGTCGGTCGTGCTGCTGCTTTAGTCAACAAGGCTTCCTCTGGTACTGGTCATTTCACTGAAGTTTTGAACGGTATTGGTACTATCTTACTTGTTTTGGTCATTGCTACTTTATTAGTCGTTTGGGTTGCGAGTTTCTACAGAACTAACAGAATTGTCAGAATCTTAAGATACACTTTAGCTATTACAATTGTTGGTGTTCCAGTCGGTTTACCAGCTGTCGTTACAACTACTATGGCTGTTGGTGCTGCTTACTTGGCCAAAAAGCAAGCTATTGTTCAAAAATTATCTGCTATTGAATCTTTAGCTGGTGTTGAAATTTTATGTTCCGATAAAACTGGTACTTTAACCAAGAACAAGTTATCTTTACATGAACCTTACACTGTTGAAGGTGTTGAACCTGATGATCTTATGTTAACTGCTTGTTTAGCTGCTACCAGAAAGAAGAAGGGTCTTGATGCTATTGATAAAGCTTTCTTAAAATCTTTGAAACAATATCCTCGTGCTAAAGCTGCTTTACCAAAATACAAAGTTATTGAATTCCATCCTTTTGATCCTGTTTCAAAGAGAGTTGTTGCTGTTGTTGAATCTCCACAAGGTGAAAGAATTGTTTGTGTTAAAGGTGCTCCTCTTTTCGTTTTGAAAACTGTCGAAGAAGATCATCCAGTTTCTGAAGAAGTTTTGGAAAACTATAAGAATATCGTTGCTGAATTTGCTTCCCGTGGTTTCAGATCTCTTGGTGTTGCTAGAAAGCGTGGTGAAGGTCATTGGGAAATTTTGGGAATTATGCCTTGTATGGATCCTCCTCGTCATGATACCGCAAAGACTGTCCACGAAGCTAGAGATTTAGGTTTATCTGTTAAGATGTTAACTGGTGATGCTGTTGGTATTGCTAAAGAAACTTCTCGTCAATTAGGTCTCGGTACTAACATTTATAATGCTGAACGTCTTGGTCTTGGTGGTGCTGGTGATATGCCCGGTTCTGAAGTTTATGATTTCGTTGAAGCTGCTGATGGTTTTGCTGAAGTTTTCCCACAACATAAATATAATGTCGTTGAAATCTTACAACAACGTGGTTACTTGGTTGCTATGACTGGTGATGGTGTTAACGATGCTCCTTCTTTAAAGAAAGCTGATACTGGTATTGCTGTTGAAGGTGCTTCCGATGCTGCTAGATCTGCTGCCGATATTGTTTTCTTGGCCCCTGGTTTATCTGCTATTATTGATGCTTTAAATGTTGTTATTTCAATTTTAATTAACTTATTTCATGCTTACATATCCGATATGCAGTGCAGATCAATCATCAAATGATCTACATATGTTTCAGATTTATATTAAACTACATGCCTTGCATATTAGATATGCAGGGGTTACGTGGTCATTCATATACTACAGCAAGCCCCTTAATATTATTGCCACCTCCTTATTATTATTTAGCCTATATAGTTACATATATAAGACAGTTAAATCCATTGGATTTAACTCTCTACTTTTTCTTATTCCTATTTAATATACTATTTACTTTATCTTTTTTACTCTATCAGTTTTACCGATTAATATTAAAAACTTCTAGACAAATTTTCCACAGAATGTACTCTTACGTTGTTTATCGTATCGCTTTATCTTTACATTTGGAAATCTTTTTGGGTTTATGGATTGCTATCTTAAATAACTCTTTGGATATTAATCTTGTTGTTTTTATCGCTATTTTTGCTGATGTTGCTACTTTAGCCATTGCTTATGATAATGCTCCATACTCCCCAAAACCTGTTAAATGGAATTTACCCACATTATGGGGTATGTCTATTATTCTTGGAATTGTCTTAGCTGTTGGTTCTTGGATCACTTTAACTACTATGTTTGTTCGTGGTGGTGGTATTATCCAAAACTTTGGTACTCAAGATGGTGTTATGTTTTTACAAATTTCTCTTACAGAAAATTGGTTAATTTTCATTACTCGTGCTAATGGTCCATTCTGGTCTTCTATTCCATCATGGCAATTAGCTGGTGCAGTTTTCATCGTTGATGTTATTGCTACATGTTTCTGTATTTGGGGTTGGTTCTGTCCTGGTGACACTTCCATTGTTGCTGTTGTCCGAGTCTGGATTTTCAGTTTCGGTGTTTTCTGTGTCTTGGGTGGATTATACTATCTTATGCAAGGTTCTGAATCCTTTGATAGGTTCATGCATGGAGAATCCAAGAAAGATAAACCATCACAACGAACATTGGAAGACTTTATTGTTTCAATGCAAAGAGTCTCTACTCAACACGAGAAGTCTGGTTAATAATAAAAAGTTAAATGTTAATGTTAATTTTGCGCATATAATAATAATAATACCTTTCGTTTTTGAGTCTAATTTTAATTATGTTTGTTAATGAGTTTTAATAAAGTTTTGATTATTAAATTAAATTTAATACGATGCAATTCGGTATAATAATACAATGACAAGATGGCAAAGAAAGAATAATACTTAATAATAATATCTTATTTTTTTATTTTGAAATGGATGATGTTTAATAAATGATATGGATACTAATGATAGAAAAAACCGTAAAAAAAAGAAAGAAAATTACTTCCTAATATTTTATAAAAAAAACTCTTTAATCTTTTTTTTTTTTATTTATTTTAAATTTTCAGATGCATATTTTGTTTTATCATTTAAAGGAATTTAAACAGAAAAACAAATTATATTATTATATACTTAATTATTTTTTGATATTCTTCGACTTTAATACCGTCTCTTATATATTTTTTTTCTAATTTTTTTTGCCCTCTTGTCCTTACTTAATATGATATGATAAATACATTTGTCTTTTATATAGAAATTTAAGTTGAATTTTAGTAATATTTAATATTATAAAATTTGATAATCAAATCAATTGAAAACGTTTTATTAACTTTACAATCGTTAGTGTTATTGTAGAGGTTCTTATAGGCTGGGAGAACTCGTAATCGAAAAGATAGAGCGAGTCAAGAATTATAGTTTAACGAGGTTAATTAGATTCAAGATTAACCTTTTAAAATACTTTTACGATTGCATTGAATGCATTCTTGTTTCTGGAAAACAGGTACCAGTTATGAAAAATATTCATTTTGTAGTATGATCTTGAATTCTGACCATGAAAGCTAGCTTTCAAACGTGAAAATGGGGGATATCTAATATTTAGACGAATAATATTAGTTTTGAATGGAATGGTTATAACTTATAATCATCAATTTCCTTGTCTTTTTATATTAAACCCATAGAGTTCTAGGATTTATAGTATAGCTAGGAGTATAATATTCATTCAATTTCATTGTCTGGGTCCCAATCGATGTATCCTATACTGGGGAAGAAGTCTAAGATTTATATGATCAAAAGAATGTTTTGTTTATAATTACCGTTAGTACCGTAAAATTTAATAACCCATAATTAACCCGATCGATCTGATAGGGTTCTGATGCTATAACTTTAAAATCTTTAAATTTACCATGTAACGTTAACAACAAGGTACCAAGGTCTAGTGAATATAAAAAATATTGGTAAATCAATGGTGATTTAATTATAGGGAAATTATTACAATTAAGATAGCATTTGAAAGTTAAGCGCCGTTAAACTCCATTTTCTTCTGTTATTACCGAATAATCTGTTTTTCTTTTAGTTCAAATTTCTCATCCCATTACTTTCAATTGAAGATTAAAATATTAATTTCATGGAAAAGGACCGGACTTGTTCACTCGTTTAATATATCTATGAGTTTAATTTAAGTAAAGAAATAGATACTCTAATTCAACAATAATACGGAACAAACTTTTTAGTATTTAAGTATAACTATAACGTCAAATAGGCGATACTACCGACATGTTTGATGACATCAAAAATTTAAGATAGAACGGCAATTTAGAATACTGAACACAAAACAATTGTCCATGAAAGAATAGAATGACCGGGAGATATATGAGTGATATTAATGGTATCGAATCATGACTCTATTTATATAGTTGGCCAAATATAATTGCCTTATTTTATGAATTTGAACCACTTCATATAATTCATAACTACATACCTTTTCTATGGTCATGGCGATGTTATTAAAATTTAAGATTAATTAATAATTGTAATATTCATATAACAGTTTTAAAATGATATAAACACACTTAGGAGATTCTTTTCCGTCCATGACACTTAACACTTTTTAGTTTTTTTAAGGAAATTAGTGTAAGAAATGTGGTTTTGAGGAACTGAAGTTCTATATCTATCGACAACATCTGATATATTGGTTTCTACTTAAGATACATATAGATTGAATCACGAAAATTTGTTATACTCTCTCAAATAATGTCTCTTTCCTTATATTTCATTCATCTTCGTCCATTCTATGATCAAACAATATTTTATAATTCACGAATAATTATTTATAAAAATTACATTTTTGTTATAGCTATTTTACGAATTTTAATATTAAAGAGTGCGAAATTTATTTTAGTAGTATTTATGGGGGTTTTGGATATATTTCGTTATACACCCAAAGTCCCGGGGTACACGGGCTCCAAAATAGCCAAAAAATAAAGGGGGGAGAGTATAGAAAATCGATAGAACAGGTGTGCGTGCCACTTGGAATGGGAGAGCCAAAGAAAAAAAGAACCCTCAGACCAGAAAAGGTTTCGAGCAGGATCAAAGTATCGAGCAGGTCCAAAAATTTTGGTAATTTTCACACACGACAGTTGCTTCAACAGCAGAGAGTATGATCATATGAGCTTGTTCTGTTTCTCCTTATACTTCTTTTCATTCCTTGTACGTTTCATTTTAGTTGCGGGTTATGATTTGGTGGTTCTAAAAAGAGGAAGAGCTCTTTCGCGTCTTGGGGTTGGTCCCACAAATATTTTTAAGCCTCATAAATCCTCCTTTTTCAGTACAGCGCTTGCATTAAAGAAACGTTTGACTATTTTATAAACTTAGAGGTATCATATGATGCCCACATGGCACTTTTCAGTTAATCGTGGCATGCCTGAAATGACGTTTAAAGGTTGGAGTTAGTAAACTCTGAGCTCAAAAAGCTAAATCGTAGAAGAATACCTACACGACAACAATATTTACAAAAAAAATTATAATATCTAAATTCCGAGATCAAGTGGATTTTATTAATACTATATTTTCATAATTTATATTTGTTAATAGTTTTACAATTCATAGTTGAAATGTAATATTAACAGTTTTGGACTGCTCGATCCTTTTAATCCTACTCAGATCCTTAGTTTTTACGAGAATCTCTTGCTATCTAGAACTATATTCATACTTTTATACGTTACTAGCAAAATTCACCCCTGAAATTTTAAATATTCTATTCACTTTATCAAATATCAATAGGAGAAATGTGTATGGGTCGTTCAATGTCATATTATAATTAAGCGACAAAGATTTCTGAAGGTTTAAATTCGTAATTATGGATATAATTATAATTAATAGTGATTCTCCACAATTGTTGTGAATTCGAGGATGAGTAATTAATGACTTTATTATGAATATCTATGGTACGTAATAGGTACTACGTATGTCTTATAATTTACTTTTCTAATTCATTTTCCTTTCATTGACTTTAGTAAAACTTTTTAAATATAATTTATTTAAAAGAACTCTATATATGGCACCATCAAAACGATTAAGATTGCAAGAGCTGGTCCTTAGAGCTACATGACTTTTATTTGAATAGGATTAATTACATATTGCAACGAGCTGAAATTTTATGATGATCAGCCAGTATATTTTTCCAAGTTAACTAACATAACATAACTATAAGTTATAGAATTTGCAATTGGTCAGATCACTTTAGCGATAATCCGTATGAAATGATGGAGATATCGATATCGATTCTACGTATGAACTTTAATTATGACATTCATATTTAACAATTACAATGAAATCTATAAATATCAAGGCTATTCAATACACTTATTTTCTTGATGGATATTGAAGCTCGCAATTGACTGTAGTTGTTAACATATACAGTATATGCATTAATACTCCAATTTCGGCTCATAAGGCTGGTGATGAAACTGGAATGGAAATTTGCAGGAAATGAAAAAGTTTCAATTCCATTAGCAAAAGTTAAATTTAAATTCCAGGGACAAGAATGGTGAGAATTTCACACTTTAATAACCAACAATTTAAATACATTTAATGAAGATAAAAAAGAAAAAGAAAATCCAAACATGATACTATGTTATATTGTTGGCTTATAACTTTGTATAATTGGAGTTTTAATTGATCTTCGAGATCGGGGATGGCCCATCTTTCAATTTTATTTTTTAGTGTAACATGCACATTTACTCAAAAATTAGAATGTGGAACAGAAATACGAACCGACCGAATATAAATTGAAATTTATTAAATCAACCAACATTAAATACCCCATCAAATCAACACTTTTTTTCACTTCTATAAATAGTAGTATATTACCATTAGATTTTCTTAAACTCACGCTTATTTCTCTGAATTCCAACTGAATGATTTCAGGTGTGGCTTTGTATACATTGGCATGTTTCCCAACAGATCATAAATGTAGTATAGTGATATCGATGTGAATGTAACATAGTATAGGGCGAGTTGTGATAATTATAAGAATGTCGCCTGCTTAGGAAGCAAGTAAGTACATGTTAAGATAATTCATATTAGGGATAAAAGATGCCAAATCTGATAGACTCAGCTATGGCCACAGCTTTCTTGGGTATATGGTCAAAACACTATGGCTGGTGAATGTAGTACTGTATGTTCCACCCGGATATGCTGGATTGACAGCCATAAATAGGGGCTCCACAGTGGCCAGCACACCTGGCACACCTGATAAGCGTGGCAAGCCTGGCAGGGGGGTTGCGCTGGCGGCCACTTTACTACAGGAGTCCACTGGCGAATCGGCGGGTGTTGCCGGGTCGGAGCATTTGGTGGAGGTTTTCAATTGACACTCATTCCTCAAAGTGCCTGCGTAGTATGTGTAGCTGTTGCATTTCACCTTCATTCCTACGATATATTTATATATATATTGATTGATATTAATCTTTTTTCTTTTCTTCTTATTCTCTTCCCTCGATTTTCCTCTCGCCTCGCTTGTCTTTGTTAATTATATAACTGTTCAACCAAACTGTTCTATTATAGCCACTGTTACAAGGTTTTATTTCCTGGAGTCTGATTTGATATTATATTTTACTCCCCGGTGGCCTTTTACGTACTATTTGAGCTTTCTCGTGCTCTTATTTCTTTCCTCTACTACTCTGTTTGTGGTTGTGTTTGTACTTACTAATATTTCAATTTTCATCAAATAAGTCACCAGCTCTTCTCCAATAGAAGAAAATACTTCTTTTATAACCGAATCTATTGCTTTTATATTCACATTTAAATTTCTATTATTATTTATATATTTATATTGAATTTTTTTGTCTTGAATCTTTTTGTCCCACGCCCCCTTACCTTCTGTCCCAGAAAAAATTTTAGGGCCGTGAAAAATTGAGAAATTGAAAAATTGAAAAATTAAGAAAGAAATTAAGAAATTGAAAATTTTGTTCTTAAAATGGATAATCGAGGACACAATGATTCCAACCAAAGACCAAAGTCTTTTGCAAACATGACACCAGATCTCTCCCAATCCTCGGATCACGAAGGAATCTCCCCACAAATCCCAGCAGGTGTCAGGAGTGGTAGTGCCTCTTCTAGACACTCCTCACTTAACCTTTCCTTGGCAAACCAACCCTCTACAAAAGACTATAATAGATCTCTGCTGTTTAACGACATGTCTTTATTCAACTCATCTCAGTCATCTGTTTCTGATCTAACAGCCCACCCAGAAGGAATCATGGACCCTCGTTTTAATATGAACATTTTACCAGATATGTATCAAGCAGGCGGATCCGATAACAAGGGACTAAATATGAATATGTCCAGTGAACCACAACTCCAGATCAATACGACCACCACACCAGGAAACCCTTCAAATAACTACAGATCCTCATTCAGCGCTCCTATTGGTATGAATAATCCCGTTCGTCAGCAACAAATGACAAATGATCGTTTTCATTCTCCTGGTTCTCCTGCTATAAATTCCTCTATTAATGCCATTCAAACACCAATGACTGAAGAAAATACAAGATATCCCACAGGTCGTTCTTTAGGAATCTTAGCCGGTCAAAATTCCGGAAGTTCTTCAATTTTACCTTCTGCGATGGCTCCAGACTCAAATATCCCCATTCCAAACAACGCCGCAAGAAATTCCATTTCCGTTGTTCCTTCAAGCATGAGAAATTCAAGATTAGATCAAGTATCTGAAAAACAATTCCCATTTGGAAATTTCAAGTCAACAAGGTCCTTTTCTGTTGCTGGTCCTTTAGGAGCAACTTCTTCATCAAGATCTACAATGCCTATTAATGATAGTTATCAAGTTGATCCTATTAATACCTTAACATCAAATTTCAATCGGTTTTCAATTGGTGCAACGTCTCAAGAATTTTTAAAGCATTCAATGGGTGTTAATCAAAATAATTTCTATTTAGATGATCCAAATCAACTTTCTTCTCCTCTTGGTCCGAGAAGACATTCTGTTCAATTATCTTCTCCATTGGAGGATCAAAGAAGATTTGAAGCTCAAATGGGTCCCCCTGATGCATATCAAGGTTTTCAACAATATGATCAAGATGATTATAAAAATCAAATTCAAATGCAACAACAGTCCAATACTGGTATGAACATATCAATGAATAATTCTGGAGCACCAATGAATATGAATATGAACATGAATATGGGGTATAATTTCAATTATGATTATAATGGTGCTACACCATATAGTCCATATAACTATAATAATTTTTATTCAAGTCCTGGTCCTGATTCTGGTCCAATTATGAATGGAATGAATGATAATATGGGTACTTTGTCTCCAATTAGTCAAGTTCCACCAATGAATTGGAATGAACAACAATTACAATCCAATAATCAACAATCACAACAAGGTTCAGGTCCATTAAGTCCTGTTGATCAATTATCTTTTCAACAAATGCAAAGATTACAATCATTAAGATTTCAAAGTATGTCCCCTCAAGGTCGTAATGATTTTGGTTCAAGTTCCTATGGAGGTGGTAAGTTTTTTCAATTTCCTAATTTTCATTCTTTTGATTATTTTAACTAACTGATTTTATTATTATGTAGAATATAAACAAATGGATAAGCGGAATTCAAAAAAGCCAAGTAAATTACGCCATGAACAAGAAATTAATAAATATGCAAAAGTTCCATTTGAAAATATTGTTAATGATATTTATCCATTATGTAAAGATCAACATGGTTGTCGTTTTTTACAAAAAAAATTATCTGAAAATAATCCAACTATAACTGATGTTATATTTAATCAAACATTTCCATTTATTTTAGAATTTATGATTGATCCATTTGGTAATTATTTATGTCAAAAATTAGTTGAATATATTAGTGATGAACAAAAAACAGCAGTTATTGAAAAAATTTGTAATTCTGGTGATTTTTTAATTAAAATTGCTATTAATCAACATGGTACAAGATCTTTACAAAAGATTATTGAATATATTACTCCTGCCCCAAATGACCCAAATGATCCAAACTCCACTGATAATGATACTACTACTACTACTAATAACAATAATAATAACAGTGATACTCAACAACAACAACTGGGATCATCACCAGCACCAGCTGAAGTAACTGAAACTTCTCCACAAAGTAAACAAGCTGAACATCATGAAAGACAAATTAAAGCATTAATCAATTCATCATTAAAAAGTAATGTGGTTTATCTTATCAAAGATTTAAATGGAAATCATGTTATTCAAAAATGTTTAAGATGTTTAGATTGTATTAGTTGTCAATTTATTTTTGATGAAATTTGTGAAAATTGTTATGGTATTGCTACTCATAGACATGGATGTTGTGTATTACAAAGATGTATTGATTTTTCAAACTTACGCCAAAAATTTCAAATTTTAGACAATTTGATTAATTGTGGTCAATCAAATGGTATTGTTCCAAGGAATGGATTATTAATTCGTCCAATTGGAACCCAAGGATTACAACAAGGATTCAATTCTTCAAATGGTGTATCTAATAACAACAATGGTTTTTCAATTGGTAATGAAGAACCAAGTTTTTTCAATTTGATTAAAGATCCATTTGGTAATTATGTTATTCAATATTTCTTACAAATTAATAATTTTTATATTTCAAAGATTTTAATTGATGAAATTGTTAAAACTGGAGAAATTTGTTCTTTATCAAAACAAAAATTTTCATCAAATGTTATTGAAAAATGTATTAAAATTTCTTATAACGTTTCAAAAGAAATTATTACACCTGATGATGAAGGTAAAGGATCAAGTAATACAATTTTAAATCATTATGATACACCAGAAGGTAGAAATCATTTTAAACCAAGTTCAATTTATCCATCATTAGATTTTTATCCAGATTCTTATACTGTTAAATTAGCATCACAACAACAATTAATTTATGATTCTGATGAAATTATTAATCAAATATTACATAATGGTGACCTTGCTGAATTATTAAATGATTCATATGCAAATTATGTTATTCAAACTATTTTAGATTATTATGATCATGATATGAATTTGAAAAATGAATTAGTTTTAAAAATTAAAGTCATTTTAAATGGTGAGGATAAAGGAAATGGATTTGGTGTTTCCGTTGGAAATGGTTTGAAAAATACATCTTATGGTAGAAGAATTCAAGCTAAAATTAATAGTATTAGCATTGTCATTTAAAATAAAAAAAAAAAGACCACAAAAAATTTATAAAAAAACTGCACATATATATATACACTTAACTGCATTGATACAATATTTATACGAAAGCAAAAGGCAACAAAAACTAATATCATCTATTATTATTATTATTATTATTATCACTAGTATTCCTACTACTATTATTACTATTACTATTATTATAACATTACACATTAAATGTTGTCATTTTACTTTTAATTTTGAATACCTATGCTTTGCATTTTACATGTATTTGCTTTATATGGAAATTTATATATCATATTAACATGCCTTTTATTTAATATTGATAAGTAACTTGTTTAAATTTTTCCTTTCTCCATTAATTACAATAAATACAATATTATATTATCATTATATGTTTTTTAATTATTATTATTATTTACTTTTTATATATATTTATATATATCATTAACTGATAAACTATTCTAGCGGAAAGCATATACTCCTTTTTTTTTTGTCTATTATCTAATTGTGATTTCTATTTATATTATATTTCTTCTTATATGTGTTGTTTTCGAGAGAACAAATTACTTGTTGATAAAAATGCGATTGATTATTATAATCATCATTATACAAAACTATTATATGTCTATACATTTTTTTTCTAGTAACAGAATATTTAAAAGAAATCAATAAAGTGTTTCTAGTTGTGAATAAATCTTTATATCTTTTTATATTTTGTTAATAACTTTTTTTTGTTTTATAATCTATACCTATCCTATATTATTTTTTTCATTTCAAATTGTTAATTAATCGATTGCAAATTATAATGAAAATGTTATACATGTAACTTATACTTATTTTTGAACGCTATACTACAAATTATTTATCCTTATTATTATTCTTTCTATTATAATTGCTACTTCATTATACTATAGGGGAACTCAGACTCTGTACCAGTGATAGCGAATCTCTAGCAATGATGATTTCAGCTATTATACATACTTACGTAGAGTGAACGACTGCCTTGATGAAGTTAACCTTTTTCGCCATAACAGCCTAGGGGTGAGTAAAGGTTGTCTATGTTGAAATTCTTGGATGTTTCATCACTCGGCTTAAAAGCTTTCCAATTAGCTGTATTTCCATGTTAGAATCCAGTTTCACCACCATTAGAATTTTCATCTTCATAACCTTGGGGTGTCATATCATAAGAAAATATATGAGATCATCTTCATGGATGCTGAGAAATCGGTATTTATTCTATGTGGGGAGCCTTGGCATGCTTGATCCATGGAGTCCTATCAATAAAGCTATTTTAGCCTCCCTGCTAACTAAATTTACATAGTCATTCTATTTATACCGTTTACTTATGTTTGGATATGTTCGTAATTGCAAATGTTATTATAACTTTAAGCAGATGATATAGTTAACACTTCTGTGATTGTTCTATTGTTGGTATATCTTACGTTAACTTACTTAAAGTATATCATAATTTTTGATTACAGCCGGGCCAAGATTAAGCTTTCGCTTCTTTTTCAAATCACTCATAGAATGACATTTTAAGTTTAGTATAGCGTCCAACGGCTGCCACTTTACGAGGTATAGAGTATTAGAATCCCCTATAATACTTACAGACCCGGACGTACCGAAAACAGATCTTTTGAGCTTAAGAGTACTTTTCTAGATCTGAATCCATTACTGACGAAGTTATTGAGACCATCCAAAAACGTCCTGAGGCCGCACCAACAATAATCTATCTTCGAAGTTCATGCCATGGCCATATCATTCTGTTCCTTTAGTTCCTTTAGTTCCTCTCTCTTTGAAAGAAGAGGAGGCCTCTTACATCCCGAAAATACTCCATATCCATGTTTTGGTGGGTGGGCCTTGAGGGTGGGTAAGTTTAATCTCCACCCGGCAGGAGGGAGTTAAGCGCTCAATTAAAAATTAATCTTTACCAGGCTTACACAACGTCCATCGATGCATATAAGTTAAATAGATAATGCAGATTAGAATACTAATTTATTACTAATGTATATTCTTACTTGTGAAAAGGTTTTCTAACTGTGGATAGTAACTAATAACTATGCCTTAAAACTGGAATTTATCTCCTTCTGATCTTTGATCGATATCCATGTCATTGAAAATTAGTACGCGGAGAACGCAGTATATAATTAACTCTTTCTATATCAAGTATAAGATCTTATACTATATCTCAATACTCAATATTACTAAGTAGTAAGTAAAAAGTAATGGGATCTAGAGAAGCCCAAGTATATAAAGAGTGGAAATTCCCAGTTAATGGAAGCGAGAATTGATTTGTAACGCCTTTTAGGACATTATGAATCAGATATTCGAGCTCGTGATATAAATTAATTATTAATTGCCTAAAATTTTATCATCTCATAACTTTGTAACCACAAAGCAGCTATATTTTACCCTGAAGCAGAATCTGCAGTTAATATTATAGCAGAAACCCACCAATAGCAATGGTGCTTTTCAATGCGAACCGGAGCGCGAATCAACCATGGTCATTATCAACCAAGTTGGGTTTCCCCGTTCAATTGGTTCCAACACTGCTACTCTGCTACATATATTCCAAGGCCTATGGAGCGAAGAGTTTCAAAACCAAATTTAAAGCAATGTTTACCGCATCTGGTCTCAGGGCGAGTGAGGGGGTAAAAAGCCGGGATCCCCGAGTGATTTACGATCACACACAATGCAGGTGATGTTGATATTGAAAATCTATTGTGGATTTAAAGGTTTGAAACCAAAGGATCTCATAACATAATACGGATATTCGGATCATTTGAAGGATTTTTTGAAGCTTTCACTTCACTGTTATTTACTTTAAGGTTGGGATTTTTCTTTTTAAGATATGACATGATTCGGAGACGCGTTGCGAGGCTGCAGCTCTGCAGCGAACAACCGATTTAAAAATATGTTTATAAACTCCTCGAGGACACAAACAATTTTGATTTTCACACTCCAGTCCTTTAAAATGTCCAACGAAGTCTCCACCGAAACGACTCCTTTGAAACAAAGGAAGAACGACTCTACGAAAACACCAAAACCTACTCCGAGCACCGAACAAGAATGGGAATTTGGTGGGCCCGTTGGAGCTCTTGGAATGATGATTGGGTTTCCCCTACTAATGTGGTATATGTGGATCGGTGCTGAATTTTACGGAGGCTCCTTCCCAACCCCCGGCCCAAATGAATCCGTCACCGATTTCTTAAACTCTCTGTTCACCATCTTTTGTGATCATGGCATTCCAGATTTACGCACCTGGAAGATATTCGGTACCTTTATTTTCGTCCAGGCTATTTTTTACTACACATTGCCGGGTGTTTGGACAAAAGGACAACCTCTAACTCATTTAAATAACCGTCAACTCGATTATTTCTGCAACGCTTTGGCCTCCTTTTACACAAGTATAGCGGTTGCTGCCATTTTACACTATTATGATATTTATAAATTACAAACAACAATCGAGCTATTCGGAAAGATCATGACTGCAGCGATCATCACTGGTTTCAGTTTTTCTGGTCTTTTATTTGCTTCAACATATTACACCGGAGATCAACATAGAATGACATCTAGTATTATCTACGATTTTTTCTTAGGCGCTCCACTTAATCCAAGAATCGGAATTATGGACCTTAAAATGTTTTTTGAAGTTAGATTGCCATGGTTTATTTTGTTCTTTCTTAGTGTTGGAACAGCTTGTAAAAAATATGCCGAAGAAGGATATGTTCCAAAACAGGTTTATTTTATAATCACCGCTCATTGGCTATATGCAAATGCGTGTGCTAAAGGTGAAGAACTGATTGTTCCAACTTGGGATATGGCTTATGAAAAATTCGGATTTATGCTTATTTTTTGGAATATAGCTGGTGTTCCTTTCACTTATTGTCATTCTGCTTTATATTTAGCTTGGACAAAACCAACTGAATATAATTGGTCACTTGAATATCAAATTATTTTATATGTTGTTCTTTTCACTGCTTATTATTTCTTTGATACTGGTAATGCACAAAAGAATTTTTTCCGAAAAACTTTAGCTGGTGATAAAACAATTAGAAAAGCTTTCCCATATCTTCCTCATCAATATTTAGAAAATCCAAGTTATATCAAATGCCAAAATGGTAGTAGTTTATTAACTGATGGTTGGTACAAGTATGCAAGAAAAGCACATTATACGGCTGATTATACAATGTGTTTCACATGGGCTTTAAATGCTGGTACTGCTAGTCCTTTCCCTTGGTTTTATCCAACATTCTTTGCTATTGTTTTGACTCATAGAGCTTATAGGGATAATGCTAAATGTGTGAAGAAATATGGTGCTGATTGGGATGAATATTTAAGAAGATGTCCTTATATGTTTATTCCATATGTTTGGTAAATTAATCAAATGGATTTTAACTTAACCTAATGGAATGGATTTAATAAATATGGGGAAATAAAAAATGATAATAATGTCGAAACTGAAAATTAATATAACTAATTAATAATAAAAAAAAAACCAAAAAAAAAAAAAAAATAATAATAATAATAAGTAAGTTTAATAATAATAATGTTGCATTCCTTGACTTAAATCTTTAAATTTTATAGTAGTATTATATCTTATATATCATTTGGTGCCTTGCAATTAATATTGGGAGCTTGAGCACAGACTTAATAAATTGTATTATTGTTACTTTTCTTTGATGATCGTTGTATGATAAATGGTAAACTTTTATAGATATCAACACATAATTTACACGTATATTAATATCCAGATAACCGTTAATTATAAGAAGTTTAACTGCTAATATTGAAGTCATCATCGTTTTTTAAGAAAATCTCGAAGATTACAACGTTATATAGTATATCTAACCTCATATATATGGTATAACTAACTTATAGTAAAGATTAGGCCAACCATGATTAAGCAAAAAATCACTACTATAAGTCTTATAGGAGAACTTTCAATTATAATTATAACTTCATAAGATTTAATTTATTAAAAAAGGACTACTACATCAATATAATATGACAAAAATTGTGATGAATGCAGTTCATATAACTAAGAATTGTACCGTGAAGGTTAGCTTGTTTCAAAAAAGAGAATTGGACATATTTAACCCTCTTGGAGGAGATCTATGAGGTTATAGGAGATTATCGTTTTTAGAAAAAATTGTTTGACCAGTTGAAAGAGGGAAAACAGTATAAAAAACTGTTTCAGATTTGCGAGGGTTTCTGAAATGGCTAGAGAAGAGGTAAAATCAGAACTCAAATACTAGATTGCGCAAGAAGTTGATTTGATTTTTTATAGTGATCCTGGAGAATTAAGAAACGAAGATTTCCCACTTAATTTTTGAAACTATTAGACGCCGAGCTAGAAGATATTGAAGAAAGTTATCGGGTACAAACATGAAGATAACAATAATTTATATGATTGATTACAAAACAGAATTTTTAAAGTAAAATTAATTACAGGTTTTTAATCATAATTCTAATTTTTTCATCTTAATATATCATTTAGATCTCAGGTTATGAACTCATTTTCAACGTAGATGTTGAATGTCAAATAGGAAAATTTTCACCAGATTCACCAAATGAGAAACACACATAGTTGCTATTCCTTCTGCTCAAACCCTACCTAAACTATTCAACTTCATAGAAGAAAAATCAAATTTATTACGCCACTGTGAAATACGTAAGTAATTTCAAATTAGACTGTTTATTTGGATAGTCTCAAATTCTTAGAGGTATGAATATTATTTGGTGTACACGAATATAAGTTGGTGGAAGCAATTTTGGGGGGACTTATTTTGAGGATTTTATATTTTTATTTCATGAAAGTATTTCAAGCCTCAGAATACATCACAATATTCTCTTGTAACTAATTATATAAAAAAAATTGGAATAATATTCTTGGAATGAATAAATTTGGATATTTTAATGGTTTAGGAGGCTTGAACTGAGAAGAAAATCACTTGTAGAGCAAAACCATATTTGTTGTACTATCATATTCTGAAATTGATACATAACTTTAAAGTTTTAGTTTAAAGAAGAACTTATTCCCTCTAAAAAACCAAGAAAAGAGTGCTCATAATCCTACAACTTCTAAGTTGGACAACAGTATTTTGGAAGAAGAAGATCATTCTTTTTGTCTTTCATATCCTTGAGCTTCACAAGTTATTGCATTGTATCAGCTAGTAGTTTTCTAATTCCATTATTTGTGTAGTATAATAATAATATAAATATCTGTTTGAGAAATTCAATATATTCTCAGTTACTTACTCTGAAAATGAAAAAAAAATAAGTTCTTGTCCGGAATTATTGACTCCAAATCCAACTCTTCTTTGGGTTGCAAGATGGGAGAAGATTCTCTGATAGGGGAACAAATTCTTTCAACGCTGGAGAGACAAAATGAGTTGAAGGCTTTCAATATTAATAACTAAAGATTTTACCATGTCTTTAATTTCATTCAAATTTAAAGATATATTCCAAAGCCGAAACACACAATATCAGTTTACGATATTAATATGAATCAACAGTATAACCTTGACAAGTATTTAAATTTTGATAGTAGCTTGATACTACATAGATGGCTATCGTTCGTATCGAAATTCTAGGCTATAATCGCAAAGGTTTAGATGATATGGGTATCTCAAGATCTAAATTATATGGTTCGGTTTTTTGTTGCTTTGAATACTTCAAATAAAGGTAGATATCGTTATAAATGTGACGATACTGGTACTCCCTTCATAAGTCACATATTTGGAAAAAACAGTAAAGGGTGTAGTTAGGCATATATTATGTTGGATATTCTATATATTACACTCTTAGAACAGTTCACTAAAGAGTTGATTGGCTTTTTGGTGCAACTTGGAGAACAGGCATTTTGAACTTTAATATATTACACTTGTTAATAATTGATGAAAAAAATTGATACCGGGAATTTGAATGGAAATATCTTCCTTTACTACCCTTTAGAGAATTCAAATATGCAGTTGTAAAGTCGACACTAAATAATGTGCGGCTAACGATAATAGAAGTCATAAAAATGTTTATAAAATTGTACATACTTGGTATCAATCTCCATGAAATAATCTGAATCTAGCTCAATTTCAATAGTAGACGTATCGATATATTATTCCCTCTTTCAAGATGATATATGGGTATAACTGGAGGTAGTTTATTTAGCCTGACACTCTAGAAAAATAATTTATTGATGAGCTAGGATACGAATTTGAAATTGAATTTTTAAAGGCTTATTTAAAGATGTCTCTGAAGATGAATTATTATTGCCACCATTTGTTTTTAACAGTAGCAATCGTATGTATACAGTATGATAAGTTACTCTGATTGTCAAATGGTTATAAACACGATTGTGGACTTACTTATTTAATAGCACTAGTTTTACAGTTATTTACAAGAATTTTTTTTGAAATATTTCGATTGATTATTTGTATTAAGCTTATCACTGTACCAAGTTTACCTTTGATATGTATATTGAACTAAGTGTATAATCTAAATGTAAATTAAATAATATAGTCAGACACAAAAAAAAAAAAAAAATTATTGTCCTATAAATTTGTAATAATGTTGTTGTGATGAGACATTTAATATAAGTTAAAAGTTATATGGAATGATATAATTATTATGATTGAGTTATTCACTTTCAATTAAATCTCTATGAGAAGCAACCCATTTAAAATATTGTGGAATATTAGCAGCTAAACTTCTAACAGTTACTTTATGCTGTAACCATTTTGGACAAGTTACATGTGGTTCAGAACATGTTGCAACAATCCATTCAATTTTCCCATTATTTAATTTTCTAATTCTTTCAATTGATGAATATTCTGCTCTTGTATGTTTTGGATTTGGTTTAAAATAATCTCCAACTATTGAAACAACAAATGAATATTCTGAAATATCATTTTCAATATCTGTTGTATTTGTATTAGTATTTGTAGTATTGTTTAAATGATGAAATTTAGGAGGTGCAAGATAATAAAATTGATTAAAAACTCTTGTTGTGAAAGGATATCCAAGTTCATATTCTAAAGTATTACCAACCCATCCTTCTTTAATTTGTTCATCATTAGGTAAATCTATTGGTTTCCAAACATTTAAAACATCAACATAAGTTGCTTCATGAATTTGATGTTTTAGACGATTTGTTAAAATCCATTCACTTTCAGGATTTGTAATAAGTTTATTATTTCCATCAATAGTTGTTATATCAGAACTAGTTGTCATGGAAGTTAATGATTGACCAGTTTGAATAGAATTATTCTTAACACTTGTCATTGTTGATTCATCTTCAGAATTTAAATTTCCAGTAGATTCAGAAGTTATATTTATATTATCTTCATTATTATTAGGATTTTCTTGAGTTGTTGAATGTTTTGAATGTTTTAACTTAGCACCTAATAAACCACTTACAAAATCCTCAAAAGTTACACCAGTTTCATTTGGATCATGAACACTAATCCTTGCTATCCAATATTCATCATTCATATATTTTGTATACATCATAACAGATTCTTTTAAATTTTTCTTTTCATTTGTATGAAAATTATAAGAAAATTTACTACCTTTACCCCAATTTGGTACATCATTTAATAAAGTATTTGCATCAGTTAGTAATGAATCAATATCATCCGGGATCTCGGAAGCTTTATGAGGTTTTAAAGTAAATGAATAGACCATTTTTTTGTATATGTTTTGCTAAGTATTATGTTTTGTTGTTCCGATCGGAGATATGGGGAAAAGAGGAAAAGTAAAATTAGATTTGATAAAAGGAATGGAGGTTACAATCAATTATCCATATATGTGTTACCAGTAACCGTATAATAATATTTAAGTTTGCGACAGATGAGTAACATCACCTCCACCAAAACAAAAAATAAAATAAAATATCTCACCTTATCTGGTCAGTCTATTATTTCTATACATTTCAAATGTATTAACTATCATTTATACTTATGTAATATGTATATTATACTCTTAATTCAAGAGATGGTTTCTTACTTCTTCTTCTTTTTTTCCCAGTAGTTCCAACACTACTAATCCCATTATTACCAATATTCCATAATTCTCTACCTAAATTATCCAAATCTTTAACTTTATAAATCCTAACAATCCAATTTTCACTTGTATAAACTTCTTCTAAAGTATTCAAAACTGGTGATTGAATTGGAATTCTTTGTTGTCTCATTCTATCAACACCTTCTCTACCACCAAATAATTCAGAAAATCTATAATATGACATTTTATACATGAGGGATTCTTTCATTGTTTTTGTTGCTGAAGAATCAACTTTATATTCCCCAGAATCTGTAAAAAAATTACGTTCTTTAACTTCATCTGGCCATATACCTTCAGCAATTCTAATCATCCATAAAAATTTATTAATATCATCACCTGAATAACCAATAACACCACCAAATATAATTAAAATATAATCAACATCATGTTTTTTTAAAATTGGATAAGATACTTCTTCTTTTGATGACATTGCTTTACCAACAGTTGCAATATGGGTATTATTCCAAGTATTATTATCAACCAATGTTGTACGATCAGCCATACCACCAATTTGATAACCATAATCCCACCATGACATTACTTTTGAATCATATGGAGTATTCATACGTAACCAATAATAAGCTTCACGGAAATCATCAATTAAAGCTGGAGAACCATCAGGATTACGAGAAGCTAATACAACTGATGGAGAAGAATAAGCATTTGAAGTAACCCAAGTACAATGGAAAACAAAATAACCTAAATAAGTTGCAAAAGTAAGTAAAACTGAAGCTTTTGATAAGATTGTAAGAAGATTTGTCTTGATATTTGTTGTTGATAATGAAGTAAAATCCATATAAACATCTAATAATTTTGAAATTGCAATTGCACCAGAAACACAAACAACAGGAGTTAAAGTTAACATTAATCTAACCATAACACCAGCAAAATAAGAACCTAATACAGCCCAAACAATTACAAAAACATGTTCATCAGTTAATTCTTGAAAAATCAAAAAAATACCAGCAGGGAATAACCAAATTAACATTTGTGTATCAAAGAAAAAAGCAGGCCATGCAGTTGGTTGATGTTCAGAAACTGAAGCAATAATTGGTATATGAATTTTTGCATAACCAGTATCCCATAATGAATAAAATCTACCAGTCCATGGAGCAATTTTCCCAGTTGTTGTTAAAACAAATAATACTAAAATACCAATTAATGATAATAAAACAATTGAACCAATTAATAAAATTTTAAATTTTCTTTGTGATGGTACTAAAGATTTAACATAATCTAAAAATATAACCAGTTGTAATAAACCAAAAACACCAAAAGCAGCCATATGATCATTTGATTTAATTGGCAAAAAACCAACAAATGGAATTTGCATTGAAGCAATTGTACCAATTGCATACCAAGTTGTATAAGCCACATAAATTCTATGACTATATCTACCCATTAATAATAATATGAAAACATGTAATGGAACAATATTTGTTATAAAAACATAACCACCCCATGCACTAACCATATAAAAATAAAATAGAGCAGATATTGAAGCCCATAATATACTACCTAATTTTAAAGCTTTTATCCAAGTATAAAAAGTAACCATTAATAAAGTAATTGCAATTGCTTCATTATCATAAGAACCAGCGACAGATCTTGAAATATAACCAGGAGCAATTCCCATGAAAATCGCAGCCAATAAACCAGCACAACTATCTTTCATTTCGGAAGTAAATAAAAAAGTAGCATAAGCAGTGATTCCGGCAAAACCAGGAGCTAATAAAACACAAATATTTCTGATATTAACAGGTAAAGTTAAAAACCTAAGAACTTTGTACAAAAAACCAGAAGTTAACATTAGGCCGGGATATAAAGTACCGCCAGTAACTCTTCCAAGCGGGTACCAAGTTCTATTATCAAACCAGTTCAGAAATTTATAGAACCCATTTTCAACTAAATATTTGGTTGCTCTATAATTAAACCAAGGATCAAATTCGTGAATTATTGATTCGAAACGAATTACCGAAAATAAACGAGAAGCAATTGAAACCGAAGCAATTAAGGGGAAAATGATCAGCTTTAGCAGTAAAAGCAGTTTCTGGAGAGTTTCCGGCTGGACGTTTTGCGTCAGCGAACACAATTTCATTGTTGGCTAACAAATACTTGGATATGAACTGTGTATGAGTAGTAATGAGGTTGGAAAGAAAAGGAATACGTGTCTGCCGTGCTGCCAAATACTGCGGCGGGGCACATCTCAGCACGGCCGGAATAAATTTCGACATCCACTCCAAATAATAAATAAATTTGCAGAAACAACAAAAATGGGAGACTCTCAGTTTTCAGGGGGCTCCATCGCAACTTTGGTGCTGGAGACACGCGAGCCCAGGGACCCACGCGAGCCGGGTGCCGACCCCCCGTCACGTGCGGGCCCCGAGCGTGGCGAGCCGCGGGGCGAGCGGGGCGAGCCGCGGGGCGACCCCAAGCCACTGAGGCAGCTGCGCGAGCCCAAGACCCCGCTGTACGTCCCGGCCGTGCTCAGAAGCACGTTCTCCCTGACCTCTCCCGACCTGTCGCCCGACCTGTCGCTTTCGAACACACCCGCAAAGTCGAAAGCTTCCAATGTGAGCCGGAACCCAGTGAATGCAATCCCCAAAGATTCAAACAGTGACAGATCAAAAGAACCTCTGGCTTCGACAATATTCTCTTCGCCAACGAGGTCCCACTGGAAACCCGATTCTTCTTCAACCTCATGTTCACTATGTTATAAGCCTTTTACGTGGTTGGAAAGACGCCATCATTGTAGAAGATGTGGATTAATCTTCTGTTCGGAACATGTTGAAAATTATATCCAGCTAGACTATAACGCTGAATTTTTAAAAGACGAAGAATCAAATGGTTCCTTGCAAAAAGTCTGTGATTCCTGTTTTGATGATTACAGAATATTCAGAGAAAATTCCTATAACATTAGCAATCATAGTAAAGAAATTAGTCAAAATGATTTATCAATACAGCTTGATAATGATGCAGAAGAAAATAAAGATAAAGTTGGTGATTTAATTTCAACAAAAAAGAAACGAGGTATAATTAATGGAAATGGAAATGGAAATGGAAATGAAAATGAAAATGAAAATGAAAATTTAAATGAAAATCAAGAAGGTAAAAATTTGGATCCTGTTATTGGAAGTGTACCTGCTGATTGGAGTTGGAGTTCTTTTTAAGAGTTTTTGTATTACGATTATAATGATAATTTTCTTTTCTTGCTTTTCATTTCATATTTTCTTTTTATGTTTGCTGCATTGTTTGTTTGAGTTTGATATTTTTATCATATTTTTCTTTGTTTACTTAATTTATATTTTTATTTATGTATATTTTTATTTTTTTTATTTATTTTTATTTTTATTTTTATTTTTATTTTTATTTATTTCTGTTTATTTTATTATCTTAATGGACTTTTAAATTTTGCAAATTGTTATTTTGTATTATTGTATTTCTAATAATAATCATCCATCCATACATCACATTGTAATTTTAAGAACCAACTTCACTTCTCTTCATACGTGTATCATACCATACAATAAAATGAATAGTGATAATGAAAGTGATATAACTGATATTTCTATAAATCATAAAACCGTTGAATCAAAATCAAATGCAAATGAAAAATTAAATTTAAATGTACAAAATGATACCGATTTAAATAATATTGCTGATCTTAACAAAAAAGATAGCGATCTAAGTCTAAGTATAAAAAACGATAAAGAAAATGAAAATCAAGATCAAAATGATAACGAAGATCAGGATGATAATGAAGATCAAGATGATGATTTCGGTTCCTTTTCTGATGCATCATTTGATTCATTTGAAGAAGCAGAAATTGAACAACAACCAACAGTTGAATCTCAACCACAACAATCATCATCAACATCAACAATAACAACTACATCAATTAAATGTTTGGATACCTTAGATTTTAAAAATTCTGCATCTTTGGATTTAAGTATAAGAGAAATATTAAATCAATTATATCCAAATGTTATATCTGAAACTACTTCAGAAACTATATCAATTGAACAACATATTTCATCTTCAACAACCACAACTATAACTGATAATAGTAGTTTTGATGATGATAATTCTTTTAATGAATCTGGTTCAAAATCACAATTACAATTACAAATAAATGAAAAAGAAAAAGAAAAAGAAATACAATCATCTATAAGTAAAAATGATTTATCTCCTTCAACATTATCGGATAATACAGTTTTAAAAAATGAAAATGAATTAAAAATAGATGAAAATGAAATTGACAATGATAATGATAATGATAATGAAATACAAATAGATGAACATGAAGTTGAATCAACATTATCAATTGATTCAAATTTATTATTAAATGAAAGAAGTAAATCAGTTTGGCAACAATTAGCATTAACACCACATTTACAACCACCAAATTGGAAAAAATCAGCAATTAGAAGATATTTTTTAATTTCTTTAGGTGTACCAGTTAATCTTGATGAAGTATTACCTAAAAAAACAAGATCAATGTTTCAATTTGATGATGAAACTGGTAAAATCTTAATAATTAATAATAATATATCAAATAATGAGAATGAAGGAAATGAATTAATCATTAAATCACCATATCATTCACCAACAAATAGTAGAATTAAATCAAGAAGAAATAATCAACATTTAAAAGAAAAATCTATTAATGATACAAATATTGATTTAGATATTTTAAAATTTCAATTACCAACAATTGAATCATTAAAATTAACACAACAAGAAAGATTAAAATTAATTAATAATACATCATTAATTTTATCAAATTATACAGAATCAATTCAATCGAAAATTTATCTTGCAACATTATCTGAATTAGAATTAAAAAATCAAATTCAAATTATAAATAAAAATATTAAAGAAGGTGAGAAATTATTAACAATTTGGTGTGATCAAATAAAAGAAGGTGAAAAGGATAAATTAGCTTATGAAGGAGTTATTGAAAGTTTAGTTGGTTATACACAAAGATTAAGAAGAGAAGAAATTATTAGAGAACAGAGTAAAAATAAAAATAAAAGAAATAGTTGGTGGAATAAGAAGAAATAATAAACGTACATTATAATTATTATTATTATCATATCATATCATATGCATTATGTCTTTTTCTTCACATCTTTAAAAGTTTAATAAATTTAATAAACATATTCCGGAATGGAAAAGTAGAAAAAAGTCGGAGAAAGGGAAAATTATTATTTATAAATTTGCTCTGATAGTTCAAAATATGTCCAATTACGAAAGACGTATGGGTGTTTGCGTATACTTATAAACCTCCGATATGGACATCTCCAGATACTCAATTCCAATAAATCTAATTGCTTCTAAATATATCAATAATGTTCACGTTAAAATCTACTGTTCAGAATCGTTTGATACACCAAGTACACCAAGGAAAGTATCGAATCCCTAAGATCACTTCTAGCATTCCATTTGATGTTAGATCTAATGTTAATGGGCAAATTTTATCATCTATAAGGTATAATAATATAAATTTTATATTACAAAAAAGTAAATATTCATCATCATCATCATCATCAACAAATGAAGACCACAAATCTAAATCTAATAAAAAATGGCCATTTTATCTCTTTTGTTTTACATCAGGTATTGGAATTGCATATTTCTTACCATTATATACAATTTATAATAAGTTTTTTGAAGATCCTTTACCATTAATAAATACCCCATTAGCAATTGAACATAGTCAAAAATTAGAAATAAAATTAAATAATTTATCAATTGTTCGAAATTTGAAAAATTCAAAAGATTGGAAAATTAGTAGAGCATGGGATAGAGTTGAACAACATTTAATTGATGGTTCATTAACTGGTTCATTATCACAACCTGGTGGAATTGCAATTAAACCAATAATATTTACAAATTTAAAAACCAGAGAAGAAATTATGATTGTTCATTTAGGTAGGCGATTATGTGGATTTCCATTTTTAGTCCATGGAGGTATATTAGCAACTATATTAGATGAAACACTAAGTCGAAGTTCATTATTAGATAATGAAACTTTTTTGGAAAAAACTAATATTAATGGATTAAAACCAAAAGCTTTGGGATTATCTTTAAGTTATCGATTCCCAACCCGTACAAATCAATTTGTTGTTGTTCGAACAAAAGTGGAAAATGTAGATGGAAAAGACGTTATTGTAACTGGAGACGTTGAGACTGTTCATGGAAGGAAACTTGTGATTGGAACAGGGAGGTTTGCTAAAAAGGGACGTCCTACGTTTTTATCCCGACTTTCCGGTCTTTTTTCTGGGGTCGGATTGAATATATAAATGTATACAAAAGTGTAAATATATAAATAAATATATCAAATCAAAATCACGGCTGTAAGCGGTATGTATGAGTCAGTTGCATCTTTTTGGTTGGTATAAATTTCACGCATAATCCTTAAATCCTCCTCCGGCTATCTTTTTTTCTGCCATCTCTATTTATCAATTATGTCCGCACCCCTCGACGCTTCAAAGCTAAAAATCACAAAATCATCCTCTCAAAAAACATGCCCTCCAAAAGATCAATTGGTTTTTGGTAAATATTTTACCAAACATATGCTTTCAATTGAATGGGATATCAATTCTGGTTGGGCTGATCCTGAAATTAAACCATATGGTCCATTATCTTTAGATCCAGCTGCTTGTGTTTTCCATTACGCTTTTGAATCATTTGAAGGTATGAAAGCCTATAGAGATAATAATAATAATATTCGTATTTTTAGACCTTCAAAAAATATGGCAAGAATGAACAAATCTGCTGAAAGAATTTGTTTACCAACTTTTAATGGTGATGAACTTATTAAATTAATTGGTAAATTAATTGATTTAGATAAAGATTTTGTTCCTGAAGGTCGTGGTTATTCTTTATATATTAGACCAACTCTTATCGGAACAACTTCCGAACTTGGCGTTGGTACTCCTGATAAAGCTTTACTTTATGTTATTTGTTCTCCTGTTGGTCCTTATTATAAAACTGGTTTTAAAGCTGTTAAATTAGAAGCTACTGATTATGCTGTTAGAGCATGGCCAGGTGGTGTTGGTGATAACAAACTTGGTGCTAATTATGCTCCATGTATAAAACCACAACTAGAAGCTGCTTCAAGAGGTTATCAACAAAATTTATGGTTATTTGGTCCTGAACATAATATAACTGAAGTTGGAACAATGAATTTCTTTGTTGTTATTGCTGATGAATCTGGTAAAAAAGAATTAATTACTGCTCCATTAGATGGTACAATTTTAGAAGGTGTTACAAGAGATTCTGTAATTAATTTAGCAAAAGAAAAATTAGATCCTAAAATTTGGACTGTTTCTGAAAGATATTGTACAATTAATGAACTTATTGAAGCTTCTAAAAAAGGTTTATTGGTTGAAGCGTTTGGTTCTGGAACTGCTGCTGTTGTTAGTCCAATTAAAGCAATTGGATGGCATGGGAAAGATATTGAAGTTCCTTTACAACCTGGTAAACAAACTGGTGAATTAACTGAAAAAGTTGCTGAATGGATTGCTAAATTACAATATGGTGAAGATGAAAGTGAATGGAGTATTGTTGTTTCTGCTTAAATATTTATGATACATATACATGTAGCTCTCTAGCTATAGCAAGCTATAATTTATTTGTCTATAGAAAAGATAGAATTATAAACTTGATCAAAATTTAGCTAAAGATTATTGATAAAGTTATAAAAATTAAATGATAATAAAAATTAAATGATAATAAAAATTAAATGATAATAAAAATTAAATGATAATAAAAATTAAATGATAACATATATTGATTACTACATAGTAACTTGAAATATCCATGTAAAAGATGATAATAAAGCGCGAAGATATAAAGAGGTTTCATCTCAGGATCATCTAGATCATAATGTATTTCAACAACATAGAATAATAAAATCCCGTTTTGAATTAACCCAGGGAATCTTATTATTTTATTTTGTTATATTTTGTAATAGGTTTCTACCCGGAAGTTTTTAATGGTTTCACCCGAGCGAGGATTATCTAGATATCTCGATAGTTGAAATTAAAAAAATCTTTAGATATATGATCTATGATAGATTATATTTATGTAAAGATGATTAGGATCTGTCCAGCGAAAGTGGAGAAAAAAGGATGTGTACTATTGTGGTGATCCTAATTTACTGGCTCCTTTATAATTAGACACCTCCAAAAATAACACGGTAGCATAATACATTATAATCAAATATAATCACCCACATATCAATTATAATGAGCCGCCTGTAAAGTTATAAGTACTTTCTATACCCAAAGGGTGAAGCTCATCACTGATAAAATATTTTCCTCCATGAAAAACGACTCTTAAAACTCTACTTAATTTTTTTCTTTAATTAATTCCTTTCTCAATGAAATTAAAGTAATTATAAGTAATTCTTTGATCATGTTATAAGTATAAATTTTTTATTCGAGTCGACCAAATTAGTAATATGAATATTGATAATAACGAGTTTAATGTATCAAAAGAAAACAAAAAAAAACCTTTATTTACTGTTATCAGAGATCAGAATGGTGTCAATAATCTATGAAACAAATCAATCAAGTTAATAAATAAAAAAGTTGAAAGGATATATTAAAGCTTCACTCATGCACCTCCACGACTGAAGGTTATTATCATTAAAACTATATCCATTATCAATGTCTGTTGGGATACCAATAAATATCAATTGTTTTCACATGTCACTGGAAATATCTTTTGGAACAATCTCTCTTAGTCCGAAAGGGAATGAAAATATGTTTTCCAGTAACGTGCATGCAGTCGATGTTGATTGAAATCTTACCAAATACTGATGAACTTTGTTGGATACAAACTTTCAGTTATATGCTATGAAGCTTTAATATAATTTTTTGAATACTTTTTATATATTAGCTTAATTGATTTGTTTCATAGTTGATACCAGTCTTTATCTCTGATAACAGTAATATTTTCTCTTCCAGCGTCAAAGCTTTTGACCCCACGAGAAGTCTTATTGTCATGGTTAATCTTATTGTAATTGCAAGAGATGTCACATATAAAGTAGGGAAAGCTTGCGGATGATGTTCGTGACCTAATTATATAATAGTGTATAGTTTTACATTTTTTGCAAAAGTTTTCATCTGTGCTGGTGCTGTTGATTTATTATATTGCAAGATCGATAGTAATTTTGTATCCTAATTTTCGCTTATTTGATTGATATTGTATAAAAAATGAATCTTTATAAGATTTTTAGTATCTCTCTGGCTGGAAATATCATTAGTTTGTTGCAAATGATTATGCCCAATAGAAAGATTTTTCTAGAGATTTGGTTGATTAGTAGGCATGATATCCTTTGATTCAAATTCTTCAGGTGGTATTGTATAATTTGTTCTAAAAACTAAGAATCTGGATTAATATTCATTGAAAAGTCTGAAAATAAAGATTCTTCATCTTCATAAATAATACTTTTATCTGAATCAAAGAAATTGACATCACTGCTTGAAATATATATAAGCTAATTCTTCATATGCATTATCTCTTGTATTATGATAAATAAATGACTAAACCTCTTGAGAAATTAAGATATTTGATCATCATGTGCACTTGTGCTTTGTTTTGAGGAAGGTTTAAAATGTTGCAATTGGAGTATTGAATAATAAGAGAACTAGAGACCAATATATTAATAGCTAATTATAAAAGGAATATATATTTTATAATTGACAGCTCGAGGTTTTGGGAGGTTTGAAAATTTAAAGAGCATTCATGATTGGAAGATATATAAAATTAATACATATAAACTATATAATTAATATTGCTATGTGCTAGAAGGATTAATATTATAACATCATGATCATGTTTATTAAATTTTCTTCTTTTCTCTTTTTAGAATTATCCAGATACATTTGTCAAGTATTATGCATATGCAAGCTAGACAAAATTAAGATACCCAATTGCAACGTTTAAAGGATCAACTTGCGCACCATTCGGTAAAAACAATGGAATGTAAATGGTCGTATAAAAATAAAAGAACCAAGAGAATAAAATGGTATTGTCTACATATAGGCTGGAGTGGTCTAATGACATTTGAGATGGTGTTGTATTTAGTGATGAATGTTCCATCGTACAGGATCGGCATCTAGAAATATATATACATGTATCTATGCTCAACAACAGTCATACCAACCCTTTTGAATGAAAAAAACTATTTATAGTATTGGGAAATTTGAGTCTGTTAGTTCTATGGTGTGGGCTTAAACTTGGAAAGGACGCCATAATTCACTGTATAGAGGATCGTAATAATAGAAAGAATGAGACGTTCCTACATAGAACTTTTGTGAAAGGCTTTTTATCATATTGATGAGGATTCCATATTCAAGATAGATAACAGGCCTATACATAAACCTAGAATCACGATGAGTTAGTTTAGTGAGAAGATAGAGGTATTGGAATGGCCGCATTTTTCACTCGACCTAAATTGTGAATCTAATTGAGCCCATCTGGAATCTCCTCATGAAAGTTCATATGGGAGGAATTGTGATTATGAGCCTTCCATTTGTTGTAAAGGTGAGCAATTACATAATTCTTATGTCTCTTCCCACAAACTTTTCGTGTCCATGCAAGATAGGGTGGCCGATCCATCTATGGCGTTAAGGGCGCAGACACTAAATACTAGTTTTGAAAAATTATTTTACATCAACTAATATAATCTCTTGAATCCACGGAATACTATGCGCTATTTTAAGAACAATTTAAGGCTTTGTAAGTTACACAGGAGCTGGTTATAATATTGTCATTTTTATTTGGAGTGGTGTCCAAAAAAGGGCACAACTTTATTGCTTAGCCGAATGTATTAAAAAGTATTTAGTTTGCAAGTATAGGTGGCCTGAAACTAGTGTAAGGTGGTCGATCATTTAAACGGTATGGTCGAATATTTAGTGAGTGATGTGGCCTAATATTAGCTCAATTCGTAGCCGAATAATTTCAAGAAGTGGTCGAACCTTTAAGCATGATGTGGCCGAATTAATAATTTAACCTTTAGGCTAATATATTCTCTGATATTGGTGAATATATCAGTCAGCAATTGGACGATATTAACACAAAACACCATAAATTTTTTACCCCAAGTCGTGCGATTGTTAACCTTAAATACAATTATAATAATATCATTATATGCATATATTACGAGATAAACTTCTCATTACATTTCATGTAAAAGTTAAACTAACCACAAATTGTTCAAATAATTATGTGTTACACTTGAGAATAAAATTATATAGTTGTTAATGCGCATCTTACCATCTATGAATCGTTATTGGTATGGTATTGACATTGAAGTTGGAAATCCTCCTCAAAAGGTTACCGTTCAAGTCGATACTGGTTCGAATGATTTATGGATTCTTTCTAAAGAAGCTGAAATTGATCATAACCCAGGCAATTTAAGTTGGGGTAGTTTTGATAAATCGTTATCCAGTACTTATAAACATCTTAATGATAAATTTTATACAAAGTATGCGGATAATAGTAACGCAACAGGCGAGTGGTTTAAGGATGATTTATCTATTGCTAGACAAACAGTTAAAGAGTTTACCTTGAGATTATCAAAGAGCAACTCTCGTGCATATGGGGTTATTGGTCTTGGATTCGATGGTATTTTTGCGGGCAAGGGAAGTCTAGAATATTGCGGTTACCGTAATTATACGCATGCTTTGGTTGACTCTGGATTTACAAAATCTGGTGTTTTTTCTCTCTTTTTTCACTCTACTAATTCCTACACAGGAATTCTTATCTTTGGTGGAGTTGATAGTAATTTATATACAGGACAGGAGATTTATATAATCTCCCGTTAACTCCCTGACCACCTTTGGCTAACAATTTAGACAGCATTATTTTTGATGGGAAAACTATTCCAGTTAAACAAAGCGCACTTTTAGATTCTAGTACCACTATTACTCTTCTACCACTTTTCATTTTGTCGCCAATATTAGGATCTGTTGGATTAAACACACTTCTGGAGCGTTTATCACGACCGAATGCACTTTACCAAACGATCAAAGAATTCTTGAATTTAACCTCGGGTGTGTTACTATCAAAATCAAACTTTCGGACCTCGTCATGTCAATCGAATTAGATGATGGTGGGGTTGATTCTAGATCTTATTTTAGACTTTAGTCAACAGATATAGGCCAGGGATTAACTATACTATGTGATAACTTTTTAAGATCAATCTATCTTGTTTATGGTATGGACAATCTACAGATTTCAATTGCTCTGTCTAATCTTTCAGCAGTTGCAACTGATTCCAATATTCAGGTTATTCCTT
Source organism: Alloascoidea hylecoeti (assembly GCA_001600815.1). Classification (NCBI taxonomy): domain Eukaryota; kingdom Fungi; phylum Ascomycota; class Alloascoideomycetes; order Alloascoideales; family Alloascoideaceae; genus Alloascoidea; species Alloascoidea hylecoeti. Next base: position 521,742 of record BCKZ01000013.1, on the reverse strand, counting down.
CAGGAATAAATGTAGTTGAGCCAAGAAATGTCCCTCTAGTTTTTAATTTAATTTTTGATGTAACCTTATAGCTTACCGGTAGAAGAAACTTAGACGAGTGAAATTATAATATAGTATCGTAATGATAGCTGTAAGCTTATACGAACATTATACGAACATCAAACGTTGTTTATGTTCACTTCCTCAAAATAATAGGCGATAAAATAATATATATATTGCTATTCTTTAAGATTTACTCATGATCAGAGGCTTAATGTGAACATTCTTAGTATTAGACTATTAGTGCATCTAGAGAGTGCAACATCGAATTCACCATGTGTAACGCATTGTTCACTAACATCGAGGATTTCGTTTATAAATTGTTTCCATCCTGCCACTAGTGTTAATTCTAAGATTCTCGTCTATAGCTAATCTATGAACCTGGACCTCTGAAAAGTATTCCCATTTCAGCAAACATTTATTTATAACCATGAACTCTTCCACAACAGGCAAAATCCCCACTAAAAAATCACTGCGAAATCAGACTATGACGAATTGGTTTGTAGTTAAGATATATAATGATTCTAACGATGATAAACTCTATGATTTTATTAATTAATCATTAACTGAACTACAAACCAATTCGTTATACACTGATCAGCACCCAAGCCTGTTTGAAAAAAAGAAACAAATACTGGATTAATAGTTTTATGGGTCGAATGTGAAAGATTTACCAATAGCATTGAAAAGTGTATTTCAAGATGTTCATAGTCTTCATTGCTGTTGAGCTTGATGGATTTGAGTAAACCAGCGTCCCTACGATGATGGATTTGGGCGTTTGTTCCGTATCTAAGTCTAGATGTACAATGTAATTTGTTACATATTGATATTTCATGATGGGACAAATCAATGTGTTATGTAGGCCTATATGTATTGTCATCTTTTATTAATGAGAAATATCTAGGTAAATTTCTGTTTTTGTTTAATTGACCACAAATGTCAGCACATAGGATAGAGAATATTAATGGTCTATTTGGGTAATAATTTTAGCGGTCTTTTAATTTCAATTGACCAAGATACTTCCTGTTAATAAAAGTGATAAAAGATGACAGTACACATCATGCATTTCTTTGCAATTGAAAAAAAAATATCGTTAGTATCAGCTGTGAAATGGCCCCAATGGAGTTTGTATTCGTAGTTATAGAATTTCTAGTTTTGGTACCAGTTTGACTGTCACCTCCATCGACATAACTGTTAGCTTCAGATCACTCTGATTATCTGATACCTCCAAATAGAGTGTTTGGTGAGTCTCGTATCTATCTATCTATCTATCTATCTGTCTAGGAGTTCTATACAACGGTCCTGATCTCTTTCATATGTTGCATGGTGATCTCCCCCAAGGAAAAAAAGAAATCCTGAAAAACCACTCCCGACTATCGGTCTTCAGCCTGGCAAGCTCATGCGATTCAGTGGGATTATTACGGACCCGTATACGATGCGCTTTATGAGCTGTTTGATCATAAACTAGAGGCAATTATGACCATCCAACTTTAATATGTCTTTGCAATCATTTCCAAAATAATGCCGAAGCATCCAAAAAGTAAACGTGTGCAGACGGTTCATCAATGTTCATGATCACACCTATCCTCGAAAAACAGTCTTTGCTTATTCGATAAAGCCTACCGGTAGATTCATCATCTGGTTCTTGTTGGGATAGTTGATTTAGGGTAAAGAATTTACTTATATTTTTAAATAATAACAACATGTAACCACCAATATTAATAATATTGTAATCGTTTTATTTTTTTATTACTGATGGTGAAGGAATATTGTTAATCATCTTGAGATAACAACATAGAATTGTTAGGATGCAGATAACTGGGTTCAATATTTGTGAACAGTGTGAAGGTCTAACAGGAAATTGAGTCTTCACTGAACGAAACCTGTAATCTTTACTCTAGGAAAGTTTACATTATAGCTAGCTAAACTTGAATTGTTTGACAGATGTGGGGCATTCTAAAATTCATATGTCACTTATTATCAGTGAAGTAATATTGCAACGATCACTCCTTGGTTTGAATATTTTTTATATCAAATTAAAATAATATTAATGAATGATACAACTATTAATATCAGCTATATTATATAAAGTTTACAACTAGATGTAATATTGTCATTAATCAATAATATATACACTATTATACAGTGTATGTCATAATGATTTGTAAGAAGGCTCACTAGATATAATACGCTGATCGATAATGATAATAACTATAATTCTGTTACAATTGGGGTGCAGCAGTTCACGATCGATGTACAATCTAAAATTGAAAAAAAAAAAGATCAAGAGAGGAATATCAATGTTGTTTTCAATATATTAATGATCATGAACGAATTTAAAGCCGTGATACCGTAGCACACCTACATATGGAAGTTAATTGTCACAACAGAAATTTGCCTGATATCGATCATGACTTATATGTAAACGGTTTGAACAGTTTATGATTAGCATAGTTGACTGTAAATAATATAATATACTTTTTATATAGTTATCTCAATTATTGTTGCAGTTGGTTGAACCTGGTTCGTAGTCCGAGCTAGCTTGTGGAATTGTGTTTATATCAGCTGTGAATGGCACTGTAATATAATGTTATCATGACCATGGTTACTTAATTCAATTCGGTTTCAATTCAGCATGCCCATCGATACATACGGCTGATGCTGGTCTCGAAGGTTATTTTCAACACAGAATTGATATTTTTTGAAAAGAACTTAGTAAGCGCTTGTGTTTTGGATGATATCGTTATATAAGTATTTGAAAAAAGATTAATCAAATGACGAACTGGTATACTTTCTGATGTTGTAATGATATTAATATTGATATTAGGCATAGTTAATTGGATATGGAAGTTGCAATTTATATGACATGGACCAGCGACAGGGTTCATTTTAATTTGAAGTAATTACAAGAATTTACTAAGGAACAATTATAATTAATGTTCATTGGTGAAAATATTATATTTTTATATCATTGTTAACGATATCGTGCACATTTTGATATATGCTGGTAAACATAATACATATTTTATTATAATGACACACCATATTGAATAGTATATTCTATTTTCAATGCGGATGAGTTTATTTATAGTCAAAAAAAAAAATAGAAGTTAGAATTGGTATTATGCTTAACATATACTCATTCTTGTATTAACTTCAACCGCTTATAATTACTACGCCTTTTTATTTCCGGTTATAAATACCTTATTTTTCTTTTCTCTTTCTTCTTTCTTACCTTTCTAAAATTCTACTTCTTTTTCACTAAATACTGTTGAAACAGTTCAAAGTATTGAATTTCGATATTCCTTCTATTATTTAAAACGAATCTATAATATTAATATAACTGTTTTGGTTGCTATAGAGGCTCTTCTTATTCAATGACCAAGGATATGGATACTGTTGTTTCACCTCATACTCAGTGCATGATGAAAGACAAAGGCAAAGGCAAAGAGAAAGATAAAGACAAAGACATCACCTATACTAATTTTAATCACAACAATCATTTTAAAATGAATTATAAAATCGACAACGATATCAGTACTAACTTCAGTACATTTATTACAAATTCTTATTCAACTATTGGAATGACAATTATAGATTTACCGGTAGATATAATAAATCTTTTAGTTAATGATTATTTATCATTAATTGATTCTTATCATTTTTGCTTATCATGTGCAACAATATTTCAACAATACCAAATTCCAAATTTTGATATGGTAATAAGTTACAAATTATTCCAAAATAAAAATCTTTCTTTAAATCAATTAAAAAAAAAATATAAAAATATTAAAAGAAATTTAAGAGCAAAATCTTTACCAAGTTTGACTAGTTTAACAACATCAACATTAATTGATTATAATGATTCAAATTTATTTAAAAAGAACATAAGTTTTAAAGAAATTTCTTCAAATAATTTAAAAGGTAAAATTAATAAATTAAAAGCAGCCTATATTAGTCCATATAATTTAGATGCTTTTTTGAATATTAGTGGTGTAACGAATTTAGAAATGAGTGTAATTGATTGCAAGTGGGATTTAAATGAGAATTCAAATATTAATAATAATTCAGATGATAATGATCAACATTTAATTCAATTCATTCCTTTTAATGATGATTATGCAAGACCAAATGGTAGAGAAGTTTTTAAATTAAGAAAATCAAATGAAGTAATTGCATCACTACCAAAAGAAATAACACAAATCTCTTTACCATTAGATAAAATTGACTGGAAAAATATTGATATAATTGACAATGTTCAACAACAATGGAAATTCCCACTTTTTGAAAATGATGATACTACAAGTACAAGTTCAACAAGTACAAAAAGAAGAAGGTTATCTCAAGACAATTATAATGACACCAATCAGAAAAGTAGATATGAAGAGCCTGTAACAGTAGATGTTTTTGAAAATTTAAAAGAAACTCAACTTTGTGAAAAATTACAAGAATTTTATGAATGGACGGCAGTTAATGATAAATATTTTATTTCATTATCAAAAGATGATAGTTCATTCCCTGATATGACACTTTTATTAAGTTGTTATATTATTGATGAACAATTAAAATCAAAATTAATTTGGAAGGTTGAACTTACTTGTAAACAATTTGCTATAATTTTAGCATCTCCACAAAAGATTCAAGTTTCTGAAAATCTTATACTAGTACCAATAAGAATTTGTGATGAAGAATTATCATATTCATGGCATATTTTTGATATAAGTACAGGATATTATTATGGATGCTTTCAAATGCCCAGTGAACCAAATGTTGAGCTTGATAATGATTATACATTATCTGAATTTGAAGAAGATTCACCAAATATGCATATTCCTATTAATGATAAATATCGTACGGGTCCTTTACATATTCATGGAACAGAAGTATTTCTTCAATTATATTTTGGTAAAATTACTAAATCATTACATTCAAGATGGCAATTATTATCAATGTCATTAGAATCATTTTTATATCAACTTGATAAAAATGATAAATTAATTAATGTTAATACAATTTATAAAAATTTTAAAAATAATCAAAATTTACACAATAAATATATCTATAAATCGTTATTATCATCAACAAATTCTCAAATTAATACATGTTATGGATGGAACCTTATATTTGAAACTCCAAATATTGATGATGAACAACTAATTAATTATAATGATATCGTTAATGATTTTGATATTGATATTGATATATCATTATTAGAAGTTTTAGAACCTGGTATTTCTGTTAAATCATATTTTTGGGGTAATACAATTGCAATACTTATAAATTATCATGCAATATCAAATACTAGAGCACATTGGTTTAAACTTAAATCCGATTATTTATTTTTATATAATATTGAAAAGGATAAAAGTAAAGGTATTAAATTTCATAATTGGAATAAAGAATTAAATTGTAAAAATAATTTAATAATAGTTGATGAAGATTTAAATTTTGTAGTTTTAAATAGTAATTCTGTAAAAATTCCTATTGAAAAATAAATAAATAGAAATTTTTATATTTATATTTGTATTATTATAAATAATTTAATAATTTTTAAAACATTATACCGGTATAGTATTATATATTAGTTAGATAATATAAAGTTTTGGTAATATTTCGTTCCACTTAATTGTTCATCAATACATAATTTCCCCATTTCTACTCCCATATCCAATTCTTCCATAGTAACCCCGATACTCCATTTAAAATGATTACTTATCTCTAAAGCCGTTGCGCCCGATCCAAATTCAACATTTGATTCGAAAGGAATTGAATTTCCATCTCCGTTTCCATTTCCATTGAATTGTTGTTCTTGTTGTTGATTTGCTAATTTTTTTAAAAATATTTTTATATTTTTAATTATAACTAAATCAGTTTGATATGATTCTTGTATAACATAAACACCACTTGAATATTTTTTTAATTTTATTGGTAAATTTAATTTATTTAATTCTAAACATGAATGATAAAGTTCTGTTGGTGATATTAAATTAATACCTCTTGCTCTATTATAAATTGCATATAAATCAATTAATGTTATTATACCACCTTGTTGTGATAATATTGATTTTGAATTATTATTTGTATTTGTATTTGATTTTGTTAAAAATGTTGATATTTCTCGTGCTAATTCAGAATAATAAATCTCATCTGATGATGATATATCCTTCGTTATTACTGATGTAGTTAAATTATGACTTGCGTAATTTATAATTCCTAATGCAGAAGCAGTTGATTTTAATGTTGATAATCCATTATTTGAAGTATCTGAAGAATTACTATTAAGTTGCTGCTGTTCTTGTTGTTTGGCTACTAAATTTGCGAATGATTCAGCTAATTTAATAACATCTTTAGCCCTATTCATCAATGATTGTAAATCATCTAATGATGAACCAAGCACCTGTTGATTTTGAATTCTTTTACGTTCTCCAACAAGTTCTAATCCATGAATTCCAGAAACGATAGTTGATGTATTATAATTCTTCTTCAACTCATCATCTTCATTATTAAAATTAGATGATATTTTTGATGATGAAGAAGATGATGAATTATTACCATTAACTTTACTATTAATATTATTTGAAATTATAGTTTTTCGATTTTTTAATAATTTTTGTAAACTTTCATAAAATGCTTTATCACCACCAGTTCTAAAACTTAATTTAAAAGTTGATTCTTCTAATTTTGATAATTTTTTATAATTAGATGGTAATTTAATAAAAGTTTCATCATCATCATCATTGAAATTTGGACTGCTTGTTTTTAGAAATGATTTTGATGTTTGATTTAAATCTAATGTCGGTGGTAAACGATTTGAAATTAATCTTGCACCACATATTTCACAATTTAACAAAGAAGGATGATTTATAAAAGTACAACGAGGACATGAAAATCCTTCTTCTTTTTTCTTTTGAGTAGGTGTGATTAAATCCATGTTGCCTGGTGATGATGATGGTGTTTGCGATTGTGTTTGAACAGTTTTAGAACAATCATACTGATTATTTGAAAGTTTGATAAGATCAATAGATTGCTCTATGACACTTCTATCAGGAGATATCCCGCACATTGAACATGGAGGGAGAGAAGATGCTTGTAACTTAAAGTCTTGTGGAAGAGTATTTGAAAAGTAACATATGGGACATGCCCACGTTGTTTCTAACGGTTCACTTTGAGACGACGATTGAAACTGATTTTGAGGATTCTGAAGATTTTGTGACTCTCGAGAGTCCTGAGGGGTTTGAGGATCTTCAGGATATTTCAGGATGAGTGTTATTTTAGGAGATGATCTCATGAATCTACCCTACAATAAATGATTAGTCCCAAAGATTCATAATACAAAGAGTCATAAAAATATCAAACCGCTTACATAGTATTCTAGAGACTCAATATATGATAAATCCAAGTAAATGGACCGCTTTGTTGGTTCTGTATTATCTACATAACATATTTTATTGGATGTGAGATAAACTCTCCCGTCTTGAAAGCCGTCTATTTTGTGTTTACTCTGATAAAGACCGATCTTATTTGTGACCTGAACGTCATATTCGTCGATGGAGGCATCCAAAGAAGGTCGCGAACCTGCTGTCAGAGGACACTTTTTCCAGAACATTACTGATTATAAATAATAAGGTGGTGTATGTGAAAGTGAAAATAATTTCCAAAACGAAAGTTTTACCAACTTCTTGTAAATGTTGCGAACTTAAATTTTACAAATAACGAACTTTTATTATACTTATACTTTACGTATTTATGATAGGCAAAGTTTAAATTTCACCTGTCTCGGTATATTTTATACTTAATTTAGCGTTCATTTATTTATCTCGGGTGAAAATTTATCGGACCTTTTGGATAAGTAATTCTGATTCCTTGATATTTAATCCTTACAAGTGGGGTTGTGAGAAATCTCATTATCACAATTTACTTCTGGACAAAATCAAAATCAAAAAAATACAATATGGCCAAACGAAGTAGAAACGGATGTCACAAATGTATGTTTTCTGTGATCCTGTGGTCTGTGATTTTGTAATTATAATTATATTTATAATTAATACTAATCTATTTCATTGTCAGGCAAGAAGTTAAAGATAAAATGTGACGAGAAGAAACCTTCTTGTTCAAATTGTTTGAAGACAAGAAGCGAATGTGATTACACCTTAAGGCTTAGCTGGGGTGGAAGACCTTATAAAAACCCAAGGATTGATAAGGATCCTCTAAAGAAATTTAATAAATTGGAGAATTATAAACCTGTTGAAATAAACAGCTCTTTAATGTTTATTGACTATTCAGATGTCAAACCAAAAAAATCTACAACACTTACAACAATTTCAAGGAAACCCTTAAAATCAACACCGACACGATCCGACACAACGGATATTGAAAAACATGTCCCGAATAATGCTCTATTTGTTCGTCAAGATGAAGCAGATCTAATGGGCCAAAATTGTGCAATGACAGAACCTCTTCATTTTCCGACAAGTTACTTAGAGTCACCACCTCCGGTTTCACATCTTAATCTTGAAATTAAAAACTTTAACTCCGAATTATTGATAAACGATTTACAACAGTCTTTTGGAATCGACCCATCCAGCAATATTAAATTTTCACATATTGAACATGAACATCTAAATATTAATCCACCACGTACTGAAGATGAAGGTATTAATTATAATGATGTCTCACATGTTGAAGATGAAGATCATTATTTGGAAGGAGCAATACAACAAAATCAAATATCGCTTCAAACCATTAATAACTCTTATAATTATGATCCATTAGATTTTTTATCTTATCAAAACACACCAGATATAAATCAATTATTTTATTCAATACCAAAAGAATTATCTCCTTTACCTGAATTATTATTTGAAAATCCAATATATTTAAAACTTTTAGAATTTTATTATGATAAAACTGTTAATATCTTGGTACCAACACCTGAATTATATCATAATAATCCATTTAAAATGTTATTACCAAGAATGGCTTTCACTTCTCCTCATTTATTGTCTTTATTATTAATTTATTCTGCTGATCATAGATTTTGTCTTACTGGTGAAAGATTATCTTCAAAATTAATGAAATCTTTATTATCAATAACTTTTTCAGGTTTTTTAAAAGCTTTAACAGATAATGAAACAAAAGATGGTGATACAACTTTAGCAACTGCAATCATGTTATGTTCAAGAACCATTACTTTTCCGTCAATAGCTGCTTCATCTCCAAATATTTTTAATGTTGAAACTGAAGATTCTTGGAAAAATCATTTAACTGGTGCTAAGAAAATCATTTTAGCAAGAGGTTTAGCTAGAAGAACATTTAGTATTACAATGCTTAATACCGATTCAAATGTTAGTAATGATAGTTATAATAAGCAACAAAAATCGAATACCTCAAATACTATTAATTCTACTGAAAGTGATAATTCATATTTTTTGATTCGTTGGTTGGCTTATATTGATACGTTAGCTGAGATGGGGAGTAGATCATACTCATATTCATCTTCATCCAACGATATTGAATTAGAACTAAAAACAAAATCAAATTTAGAATATACAGAAGCTAATAGTAATGATAAACATGTTAATAACAACAATTTAATTTCAAAATCTTATAAAGTTTTAAATAACATGGGAGATATTAATTTTCGTTATAAATTATCAGATTCTAAAAATTTATGTTCATTTACAGTTGAAGCAGATGAGAATAATAATAATTTAACAGCAATACCAATTGAAGCAACTAACCATAATCAACAACAAAAAAGTTCTGATTTATTATCTTATCAAATGGATGTTGAACATGAATCATTTTGGAATTATGTTCAAAATAATCAATTATTTGATACTGATGGTAATTCATATGACTATGAATTGGATTTTGATTTTAAACATTTATTATCTGGATTTTCTACTCCTATTGGCAATAATAACCATCATACTAATATTAATAACTATTCAGATAAATTTTCACTAATATCAAATACATCAATTGGTTTAATACATGATCATACAACTATTAATAATAATCATTCAGATTCAAACTTTCATGTGGATTTTTTGACAGGTTTTGATATTCATATGTTACCTTTATTCTCTCAAGTTTGCGACTTAATTAAAAAACGTGGATTATTAAGATATCAAGAGGAAACGAATATATTAAATAAAGATGACTATTTCTTAAGATTAGCTGCTTTACAACAACAAGCATCAAATTTAAAACAAATATTAATTGATTCTCATAAAACAAGTGAAAAAAGACATCGATTATTTGCATCTCATCGAAAATTATATAAATTTTCATCACCCAGAAATAGTATTAACACTGAAGATTATTATAATCAATTAAGAATTACAAATATTTGTTTTTGTCATTGTGCTTTAATTCATTTATATCGTCGTGTACTTGATTTATCAAAAACATCACCTGAAGTTCAATTTTCTTCAAATTTAATAATTGATTCAGTAATTGGTCAAATACCTAGTGGATCAAGTGCTGAAGGTTCTTTGATGTTACCGATTGTAACCGCTGGTTGTGAATTATTAGATTTAAATAAAAGAAAAACAATATGTAATAGAATGGTTGGTTTACATAAAAGAGGTATGATTGTTGCATCAAGAGCTGTTGAAATTATGAAAGAAGTTTGGAGAACCGGGAAATTATTTAATGATATTTTGGCAGAAAAAAATATGGATCCATTAGTTTTTTAATGATACACTAAATCTTTTATAAATATTATCAAAAATTTATGATATTTACATCTATTTTATGGGTTAATTTATTGTGTAGATTTCTACACGTTATAAGTATATGTTTTTATAAATTTAGAGTCACAAGACAAATTCGTTTAGTATGTTACCGGCACACAAATCAGCGATAACTTTATATTCCTATCGGTAAAAACAGTATTTAAGATACAAAATGAAAGAATATTTATTCAATGATGTCCATCATAATGAGAATGTGTTGAATCGACCGACATTACCCGATTAGAAGGTAGGCTAATGATCACGATGATATTGTTTCTCTCAATAACATATTCAAGTTTTTTTTCTTCTTTTTTTCAAGTGACCATTAAAGCTCTAAGGCTTAGGGGGGACTTTTTGGAAAGGAAATCATTTTATGGGCGAAGAACATTTTTTTTTTTCAATTTAAGCTAGACTATTAAATTTTATTTATAGAAAGTTAATTTTGTTGATTGTTATATTTAAGAATATGTCATAAATTTGTTTAATCTGATTATATATTGATTGCTGAATCTTTTAATGTCAGCTTTCACTGCAGTTAAGATTTCTTTGTTTGTTGAGTCTAATTATACGGTTCATTTATATTTACAAACGGGATGTCAGATTTTCTTTCTTACCTAATCATTTTATTATAAATTATACCGGTACTAGCCAATCTATAAATCAATAGAACTAAAACGCCTAAGGACCCATATTTGCCATATTACCTCCACACTAAGGCTTATCTGTTTTATAAACTGAGAATCCTCCAAGTATGGACAAATCAAATCATTCAAGCATAGATCTTTTCCAATAAGCGAGTTAAATACTATAGTTTTTATTGGGCAACTGTTAAAGGCATGTTCTTCCGTTTCAGTACCGTTTTGTAAGCATAGGATACATTTGTCTAATTTACCATTATTTTTTTTTTTTAAGTGGCCATTAAGGCTCTATGCTTTATCTATAAATACTATATTTATAACAACCAAAAATTTGTGAAAATAAAAAGACCTATTACTAGGCAAAAATCCCTTTTATTAGTGTTAGATGTTCACTCTTTTTTGAGTAATGTTGTTACTTTTTATAGTATTATTGCCACCATTTCCAACTTCTTACTCAATTAATACGAATAAAGGATGTCATATGTATACATCTTCCTATTTTTCTTTTTTTGTCCATAGCACCTAAGTGATTCAGAACGAAGCTTTGTGGAGTCTATTTCAATCATTTTACTATTGAGATGCTGATAAACTATTCTCCTGTTGATAGTATCTTCTCTGATATTTTCTATTAGATTGCCGGAGAATGAAGGGGTCAATGCCCGAGATTTCAAAAAACGAAGAGTTCGAAAAATGAATGATAGGAGAATCGAACCCCTGTCACTTGCTTGGAAGGCAAGTATGATAACCACTACACTAATCATCCTAATAATTATCTTCTTGAAAAGTACACATTAAATTATTTTACTTGTTAGTTATTATTATTTTTTGAAGAGAAAATGAAAGAGAAAATGAAAGAGAAAGGGGATTCTAATATCTAAATTTTGAAAAAGTAAAAGAATCTAAAAAATTACTTTTAAGGTTTTTATTTCACTATGTAAAGTAGAGATTTCCTTAGATATAATTCAATTGAAAAAGTTAAAAGAAAAGCTCAAGGTTTTATACTCTTGGAATGATTTCCTCAATAGTTTCTAGTCAGAAGATTTAAATTATTTAGATATTTTAATCGGAGATTATAAGTAAAGTTAAAAAAAAATTCCATTAGTTAAATAGTTTAGAAGTCTTAATTATAACTGGAAAGTATATAAAAAAGATCTTATACTCATTCTGGTCATCATACCCTTATATCAACTTATCTAAGAAACAATGAAGTAGTCCTTTCAACTTCTTTGTCGGCCACCACCCTTTGTTTTCGTAACAATAAAATGACACATTAGTTAGCTGAATTTCTTCATCGTTTGTATACTTCTTTAGCTGCTGATCTGATACGAATTGTCCACTAACATATATTCGGTCTACGAGGTCAACCGCAGATTGCTTGTAATTAGTCTGGTTGGCGTATTGGTCTCAAGACGAATTCTATTGCTTTTAAGTATCATCACTTTCACGTCTCTTGCTCTAACGTGTCTTTTAGATTTTGCCATTGTTTGTGGCCGTGGAGAAAAAAAAGTCTACGGGTTATACGCTTTATAGAAGGGTGATCAAAAATGGTTGTAAACATTAATTCTACTCTTATAATTATAACGTACCCATTTGTAAGGTTATATATTTGGTATTATTTACTATCTTTTAAATTTCTGCGATTTCGTAGTCTGTTAATGTCATCAATACAACAATCAACTTGACTAACGTTTGAGAATCATCCTCCTCAATTTCCTTCCCTTCACTACTCTTAGCACTTTTGATTAATTTTGGATTCCTTTGTAATCTCGTATTTATATCTTTTCCGAAACTTCGCTGTTTTTTAGAAGATGCCTTTGAAGCTAGAACATCACTTTTTAAAACTGATCCAATGAGTCTATGGATTTCCCTTAAGAATTGTTTTATAGTAATAATAACCGGTTTATTATCTGGTCCCATAGTTAATAAAATTGTAGTTATCAGTTGAAAAATAGGTATTAGCAATTCATACAGTGAGATTGAATCAATGCTATTACCATATGTTTGTAAACTGATGGTTAATCTGGATCTTTCATTATTTGAAGAGCTTGATTCGCTAAATGATAGCTCAATACCTAAATCCGGATCAATGCTAATGAAAAATAAACTATTTAGAATTTTAAAAAAATCACATTGAATGATCTGTGTTGCACCAACTTTGGTTTGTGCAATCCTTATCAATAGATAAACAATTGACTTAAATGCTGTGACCTCGTAAAGAATATCATCTAAGCTTAATTTATTCGTGGAAGTCAAACTCATTGGATGTGTAATGGATGAGCTACTTAAATTGTGAACCGAAGAATCAACACATGAATAAATGGCCTCATCCGTTCTTTTAATAGATCTAACCAATAACAGTAATAAATTATAGCGAAGCAAGCCATCCAAGATAAAATTTGTGCCTGCTTGCTGAGAAAGTCTACTTAATGTTTCTAAGAATAATAAAGACATGATTCGTGTAGATCCTTCACCGGATATAGCATCATTACATATAACATCAAGTAGTTTATCACCGGAGGATCGAATAAATGGAATCACCTGTTTTGCTGCTTCATTGGTATTTGTTTCTCCACGAAATAATAGCCATTTCAAGTATTTATTACATAAAGTGTAAAGGTCGCTTCGTAATTGTGGTGATGCCAATGGTGTCAAAATAGCAGCTAAAGATGCTCTGAAGAGGGGGTGTAATCTATCATAACTAACTTTCAATAAAGTTCCCTTCGCTTCTTTCATCACTGCTTCCTGATCATGTTGATATAGATCAAACAATGAAACACACAACGATGCTAATTCTTCAGCATATGCTGGGTCAATACCAGGATAATCAATCAATTTAGGAACCGTCAATTGAAAGGTCTCTAGAATGAAATTTGACCGTTCATGTGGTTTCATTGTTCCATCACTGACTATAATAAGCACCAGTTGGACCCAAGAATGTAAACAATCTAATTGAACAGCATTGAATTTTTTTTGTACCAAATACCTCTTAATTATAGTCTTAACTTGAATTGTCTCGCCCTGTAATGCTTTTTCATCATCACTGCCTTTAGAAATTACATTTGTGAGCATTAATTCCCTAATTCTAAAATCGATAACTGTATCCAGAATATTATCGACCTCTTCTTCACCGGATTCAATTCTTCTTAAAACATATTCGAAATCAATTGTATTGAGATAAGTTAATTTTGGAAGTATTGCATTTTCTCTGGCTATAAATTCCAAACAATCTAAGAATGCTAATACTCTCGGTGCTCTTAAATTGTTCTTTAAACTTGCTAATGAATCAATGTATTTAGAGGTTAGCAATAATGATCCTTTGTCTGAACTTGTATGTAGCTCCATTGAAAAATATTTTAGTAAATATGATCGTTGCTGAAAGAATGAAATCATTGATTTCATACTATCCGATAGAATAAATTTATCATTTTTTGGTGTGAATTTAGATCCATTCCAATTTGTAGACATATCAACCGAAACTTCACGATCTAGGAATGTTAAAAAGAATCCAAATTCTCTTAAATGATCAAGTACAACATTTGAACTTAATGGGTTTCGGCATAATAATAAAATGATTTCAGTACATAGTGATAGTAGCTGTGAAGCATCGTTATCAATTGAATAACCATCTGAAATAATAGATAAGCTTGAATCAATTACATTAAGAATACTCTTAAATAATGAAACAGGTGATAAAATTTCACCCTGTTCTTTACCAAGACTTACTGTACCATCTTGTAAAGTAAAACCTAACAGAAATAATGAAATTGGAGCAGTTGATGAAGAAGACAGATTATTAACGATATACTGTAATAATTTTAATTTAATTTGAAATAACTCTTCTGGATTATCGACTTCTGGATCAGCCATACTCCTTTCTAATTGTTCAATAAATGCTAATTTAATTCTAATGCTTTCATCAACCGTTTCTAATGAAGTTAATAATCTATTCCTTCTAATTAATTTATCACTATCATGTCTTTTAATTGAAACAAATTGTGGTGCTTTTGAAAATGTTTGAACAATTGATAAACAAGTATTAACAATTCTTGTATCTTGTAAAGCAACATATAGGAAAATATGAGAAATAATTGGTAAATTAAATAAAATGGCATCCTCAAATGAACGTAATCCATGATATCCTAAATTTGTAAAATATGAATAATTATCACCATTATTAGATGATTCTGAACTTTTCATATCTGATAATGATAAACTTAATGATTGATTCTTACTATGATCAACAACATTTGAATTTGGATTATTATTTTTTAATAATGGTATAAAAATATCATTAAATGTATTTTCACGACTTAAAATATCTGAAATTATTGAAAGTGTTGAATAAACACATTCTGATAAATCTTTAGAATTTGCTTCAGTTAAAACATCAATACCTGTAGATGCAATATCAAATAAAATTTCATATATTTTATTATCTGATAAAAAGTTTATAGCAGGTACACATGGATGTTCTCTAACATAATTTGCAAAACTTTTTTCTTCAATGATTGCATCCAATGTAATACCTGCAGCTGAAGAGTATTGGATTAAAGTTGGATCAAACCATTCAAGACATGATTTTATGAATTTAAGGCATGGTAATTGGATGGAAAGTCGTTGGTAAAATGAAAATTCCAATGTTGCGGAACCATAAAACACTTCAGTAATGATAAACTCAACATAAGGCCAAATTGAAGGACGTCGATAATTACTACCCAGTTGATAAGGGAATGGTAATTGTAATGGTTGAGCTTCATTATCACTTGTATTTGACTTAATGGTTTCCATTAACGTTTGTAAAAGTTCAATAAATCCTAGTGTGTCAGGTAATGATCTTAAAACAGATTTAAATTGTTCTTTTGGAGATAATGGTGTTAAAGTATAATTACCATCAGAATCTGCAAATTTAGTATTAAAAACCCAAAGATCCAATGCAATCCAAATTTGTCTTCTGATTTGAATTAAATCTGTGTTTGCAAATGATTTAATCACCTGTAGAACAGCTCCAATTAATGGCGTTTGGAAAGCTATGAAACTAAATAATGATCCCATGACCTTTAAATCTTCATCGTCATAGAGATCAATTTTGGCTTCATCACTGTGTAATGCGACTTCCTTTATTAATGATAAATAACCAGCTATAATATATACTGCTTCTTCTTCCAGTTCACCTGGCATTTGCGGAGTGCTATTATATGCGTTGATATTATGAACCAATGATAATGAATTTGTAGTAGAATCTAATGGTCCTCTTTGATCTAACCCGAAAGCATTTTTCTGATTAGGAGTACTTAATTGGTCAATATAATATTGAAAAGCATTAAAAATATAAGACCAACTGAATCGATTTTTCTTTCCTTTGGATAATCCATCATCTTTAAGTAATGAATGAACAGCTAAACTATTATCCGAATTACACGCCAAGGCAGCTAACATTTCACTAAAAGTTGCATTCACTAAAGGTGGTGTTTGAGATTGAGATGCCCATATTAAAAATCCATATGAATCAGACTCTGGATCTGAGAAAAATCTAGATGAAAGTTGAGGTCTATTTGCATAGATATATTTCACAATCATAAAGAATCTTTCTAAATTAGCACTTAATGCAATTTCGGATAATTCTAAATTCTCTTCTGAATTTGATAAAATAAAATCTTCTTCTGTTAAATGCATTTCCATTAATAGATCTGCAAAATTACTAATAAATGCATCTGAGAATGATGAAAAAACTGTTGCTATATGATCTAAGAAATGATCTGATAAATTTAATTTTGTATTTGATCCACTAGGTGGTTCAAAATATGAAACTCGTGTTTGTAATAATCCTCTGAAATCATAAAATGGTGTAGTATCTTTTATTGAAGAAGATTCCGCTGCAAATGACATTAGCGCTTCTAATGCACCGCAATCAACTGCAATTTTAGCTGGTATTAAGATATCTTGAGAATAATCTATTGAAGAATTTGTGGCGGAATCTGATTTGCAGACACCATTATAAAAAGTAAGAATGAGTAATGATATAACAGATTTCAGTGCACTTTTATCTTGTTCCTTTGGATCTTGGGCTTTATCATCATTATCGACATTTGGTAACCAAGAAGTAACTCTTTTCCGAATATTGTTTATTATTGCTGTTGAATGTCTAACTTCAGGTAGTATTGTAAAGTTTGGATCAATTAATGAAGTATATCCGATTAAAGCAGGTAATAAATGAATTATAAGTGGATTCTTTGTCTCCATAGATATAAATTGTTCTGTTAATGATATAAATTGTTTCTCTGTGATTGTATCACATTTAACAAGACCAAATAAAATTTCACCCAAATATTCATGTTCTTGATATAGAAAATCACGTCTTAATTTCATTAATTGTATAAATTCTGGAGTTATTGTATTTCCTAATAATAAACTTCTTTTCTCGCGTTCTGCAACATCATCTAAACATTGTTGAATGATCTTAAATGATCCAAAAACAGTCTCTACAAACTTTGAACCTTGTCTTTTTTCACCCAAAATCATTTTCAATATCTGTTGAACTAATATATACTCATTTCCATTTAAAGCATCATTAACTTTCGTCGCCTCGTTTAAGATATATGATAATATTCCTAAAATATATTGTCGTCGAACGTAAAAAGCAGCAATCGCAGAAGGAACGAAATCGAGTCCTTGTCTAATACTTTCTTCACTAGAAGTATGGAGAAGTTCAGCTGCTACTAATTCGTCAATATTCAATTCTCCTGCTATTGTAGCAGATGCATTAATAAAATCATCATTCAGTTTATATTCAACACCTCCAAATGTAACATTGCCTATTATATTATATAAATTAGTTTTAATTGTTCAATAAAATAAAATTAAAAATGGAACTTACCTTTTTTCAAAGTTTCTAAAGATGTATCTGATTTTGGAGGAGATACCAATAAATTATGAATATCATCAATAATTTCACTAACCAAACCAGGTAATGAAGCCATTACCTGAGCATCTCTATTCCCCGGTGCATCTCTAGCAATCCGAGCAATTGCCCCGTGTATACATTCAAAATGCTCAGTTGACCAGTGAATCTGACCGGTTCCCATTTTGTCTTCTTCAGTTTTGAAAATCTATTCAAATATGATGTTTACTTTGAATTTTCTGAAATCCGGGTAATTTTTCAATAATATCCATGACACGAAGTAGAAGTCCTTTTCACTTTCAGAACCTTATATTCATTCGAAGAGATGGCTGAACACGATAAATATTTTGATTTAGGTCCAAATCCATACTACTCTGAGTTGGTTAAAAAGATATATGGACCAAGAGAAATCCCTTATTTTAAATCATCTATATCACATTACAGAATACAATATCTCATCTCCCGGATATGCAATCTTATTAGTTTACAAGACTTGCCCCCTGATTCAAATGATTCCACAACAAATGAACGTGTTACTGCTATACTAGAGGTGTTAGATAAATTGGATAAATGGCGACAGGAAACGCCTCCTTTAGAAGGACCGAGAAGATTTGGAAATATGGCATTTAGGCAATGGCAAAGTAAAATGCAAGAAGGTACAAAAAGTTTATTAATAAAGAAGTTTCAAAAATATTATGATCCAAATAAAGATATAAAAGCCTTTGATGAATTATCATCTTATTTTATGGGTGGGTTTGGATCAAAACCACGACTTGATTTTGGAACTGGACATGAATTAAGCTTTTTGGCATTCATTGGTGGTTTAATGATGCTCGGAGTTCTAAGAGATGATGTAACAGGAAAAGATTTCTTATTAATATTTCTACGATACTTTAATTTAGTAAGGAAATTAATAACATCATATACTTTAGAACCTGCTGGTAGTCATGGTGTGTGGGGACTAGATGATCACTTCCATCTAATTTATATATTTGGTGCTGCTCAGTTCATAGATTTGAAGACGGTGAATCATGGTGAGACGGTACAATTTGCAACTCCTAGACCACTGAAAGCTCTATCAGCATCTCCACCTCCTCCTTCATCTGTTGCTAATCCAAGGATTGTTGAAAAATACAAAAATCGCAATTTATATTATAATGCAATCGCTTTTATATTGAGTGTTAAGAGTGGGCCATTTTTTGAACATTCCCCAATACTGTATGATATCACAGGAGTTGCAAATTGGGAAAAGATATATAAAGGAATGTTGAAAATGTATGATGCTGAGGTTTTAGCGAAATTTCCTGTTGTTCAACATTTTTGGTTTGGCAGTGCTTTGTTTCCGTGGAGGGATATGGAAAATAATGATTTACCTACTACTGATCCAAGAGAACGAGAAAATATGGAGGAAAATGAAGAAGAAGAAAGTGGAAAAGAAATTATAAATGATTCTCAAAGAGCATTAATGTTTGCTGGTACTAAGAAGGAGTTTGGTAATCTAACTGGGTTTAAAAAGGCAACAACTAGTTCTATTCCATCGATGAATGCGCCCTGGGCATCTAACAATAGACAAATGACCGGGCCTCTTCGTACAAATTCTCCTTGGGATCCTCCTGTTCGTTCAAATATCAATGTATTATCTTCCGATGAATCTTCTGGAGGAACAGGAGCTCCCTGGGCTAAAACAAATACGAATTCTACACATAATGACCACTCATCGACAAGAGGGCCAGGAACGAAAGCACCATGGGCGCTATAATTTTAATCTGTACTCTTATCAATTGAATAATTTTAGGTACAATTATCTAGCTACTATTTCTTTGGGACAAAATTTTTCATTTGGTTAGGATTAAAAGCAAGGGTATTTTCAACCAAACTAATGGATCCGAAATTTAATTTTTTCCAAATGGTTTAGATCCATAGAAAATATGAAACTATACATTAAGTGTCGATCCTAGAGTTTCCACACAATAATCAGCTTTTTCTTTTCTTTTGATCTATTTAAATTTGGAAAAATCTACGATCATTTAAACACATTTGATATTAATGAAATTTATGGCATTTTGTAAACTGATAACTTTCTGTATCTCCTACTTCATAATGTATGTGCATTTTCAAATGAAAATATACGATTTCAACGTTCATATGATTTTCTAGAAACTTCAGATGAAAATGACGGAAGACACTCCCATTTGTGCTCCAGTTTGCAATTGAGAATTATACCCATAATTATAACTCCAGATTATCACAATATGTACACAAGTAAATATTATTAAAAAAGCAGCTGCACATTCCTATATTTGTTAAATATTTATCAGCATACGGTATAATTAATCAAATGAAATTGTGAAATGAGTTTCTATACAACGCTCATGGTCAATTTAGTAGCTTCACGGGATAATCTTATATAATTTATCAACTTTATTTAATAAATTAGACAACGGTTTTCATTTTAACGAGTTTATTTATACGAAATACTGTACCATAATATAGGAAAAGAAAAAGAACCATATTTTGAAAAATGTCGCGATTAATTGTATGGTACATCATTGAAATTTCACCGCCGTTAAGCTCGTGGGTTCTTTAAATCTTTTTTAAATATCGGATATAAACATTTACCCGCGGTCATATATTAAAGCTTTAATCTATGTTCATCATGATACAATGTGTGCCCATTAATAATATAAAGAGATTCCTATATAAACCGTCTCGCGATCGAGCTTTAAGCCGGAGCTTTCAAGCTATAACTTATAATTGTGATCGAACATGAAGATCAATTCTTATAAACTTAGCTCTAGATCTTAACCCTATGCTCTATACGAATACTTCTCTGTGATTAACAGATCAATAACATATAATCCCAATTGCAATACACATGTACAGCCTGGTAGTCCACTTAAACAGCGTGTGTAACAATTATCAGAAAGTTTGCCCATTGATAATTATAGATTCTATATATGATCACTAATATCTACAAGCTTAAGGCAGGGTATATGTCTCACTATATAAAGCTAGCTATACCAGCTATAGCTGTAGCTATAAGCTTTTGTATGCAGTATAGCTAGTTAAATAAGTTGATTTTTTCAAGTGACGAATTTACGAATTAATTGTCATCAGCGTTATTATTGTATTGAGATCCGACAGTTATTCACATATAATTCATATCGTATTACAATATATTAACCCAACAATTTCACAATAACCTGATTAAATATACAACTTCCACTAAACATTTTATACTTAGGCATTTACTTTGAAATATTGATTATAATTACTCTTTTCAGTTTGTTAATCATGATCCATGGCCAATTTCTTTTGGTTGAGGTTCCTGACCTGAAAAGGTCAATTAATAATGACCAATATGTTAAACTTCTCTTAAATTATCTTCATTTATTTCCTTTTATATCTTAATGATCACTAAAAATGATCGAGGCATTACTATATGCGGCTGTAAATCTGACTTAATAATAGCCGTAGATCCAATGACCCGGAATTGCAAGTATGAAGAAATAATAGTGCAGGTACGGAGCTATAGCTATGAAACTTATAAGTTATAACTTATGAAGTTATAATGATATAACTGAATCTTTGTAAAAATGGTCTTAATTATAATGACTATAATTAGCTATTAAATATGAATTATCATATGTTTATTCTACACATATGCATTTCTTATGTTATAACATTGCATATAATTACGGTTGAAACGTCAACTGTTTGCGATATTTTTTCACGATATATATTTTTCAATTGAAATTAAATAAATTGTTTTATCTTATAATTATGTTTTAAGATCTGATCCAGGCTGGATCAAAGCTGAAGTCATTTAAGACAACATATGTCAAGAAAGTCATCACAATTATGATTTAAAACAAATCTGTTATAAATTCACAAACCTTCATTCATATATTAGACATGAAATAATAACAGCATTATATTCAAAAGTAATTTTGCAGTAGGCTGGTTAAAATTTCCTCTTTTGATCATCATCAATATTATTATTTAGGATCATCTCTTGTGGTGGCCCTAGTGGAGTTTTACAATTTTTAGATGATGTTGCAGTTACATATTTCTCATCACCATATATCATAACCATATGCACTTGATCATTTCAAATATGAACCTTTCTTTTTGTTTAAATTCTTTTAGTTTTGTTATTTATTTAAGAGTTTTCCCATGGTCAAAGATCACAGAAAACCAATGAGTCAATGACCTTAGGGTCCTCAATCGCAGTCATTTTTATAAAATTCGAATCAATTTGATTATTATAACGGCTGCATGTTGTATTACATGTTCTGTACATGTTGTAATTGTGTTATGCAACATATCTTTTATATATTATATAACTTGTTTTGTGGGTTTTAATTTACTTGCTATTTACTTCTATAATCAACGATGTATGAAAAAAAGAATGTTAATGGCGGTTTTTTTTCTCGTTTCAGTTAACTTTTTTATTGCCAATTGTTGCATTGTTGCATTTATTAATTAGACTTAGATCTACAATTATTTTCCCACTTTCCTTACCTGCGAAAATGAAAAATGAAAAAAATCTTTTTCTATTAAAATATTAGAGTTGTTAATAGGATCACAAAGTCATGCTTAATTCTAAGCCCAAATGATAATCAATAGTCCGTTAAGTCTATAACTTATAGAATTGCTTCATCATTTAAAAATTAATGATCAAGATTCAAGATTCCCGATAAGAATATAAGATTAATTGTAAATCTTGTGATTCTAATTCTAATATTTCATTGTCGAATGAAAAAAGAATCTTTTTTATATTTGCCATGAAACTCTGGAAGGTTTATAAGGTATTATTATTTAACACATTTTTAAATTGAAAGGTTATTGAAAAATTGAAGTAAAGAAACAGTACTGTATGATGAACCATTTCTGCAAATCCAAATCATAATTAGTAGATCTTATTACCAAACGCGGAAAAATATGGGCAAATATATTAAAAACTGCCATGTCCATTTCCATTTTTTCGGCAGTTAAATCAATTAAAAATACCATTTATGGATGGAATTAACTAGAAAAGATTATCACAATATGAATTATTATAATTATATTAGTCATAAATAGTCATTATAATTAATATCATAAAAGTTTGTTTTACTATAAGATTCTGGTAAAACGGAACACAGTTATATATAAACAGCCGCAAATTCCTCTATTGTTTTATTTATAAAAATCTATAATTATATTTTTTGCTTTTTAACTACCTGGAAACATTAAATTAAATGATGAGTAACTCACGTCGTCCAGTTTCTATTACTTTTCCAAATGTTAATGAAAAATCAAATGCAGGTGCATCATTTATAACTCTTCCTGATTTTGATTTTGACCATCATGAAGAAGGACATATTCCAAAAGAGCCAACTACAATAACAGTTAATTCTGTTTCAAATATTATGCCAAGAAGAAATACTATATCTGCTTCTTCAAATAAAAGAAATACTATTTGTGTTCCGAATAATGAAGCTATTTATGCGGCTGCTGCAAATATTCAAAGAAGAAGGTCAATATTCTCTGCTGCTCAAATGATAAAGCCAACTCCAGTGATTGAAGTTGAAACCGAGACTCCAATTGAAAAAGTTGAAAAAGTTGAAAAGAAAATAGATATTGCACCACCAACTCCACCTAAATCTCCTGTTACACCAAAATTTAACATATCACAACCAAAATCCTTTGAAATGTTAAATCCGTTTGAAATTTTAAATTTACCAAATTCTTATGAGATATCTATATCATTACCATATTTATTTATGGATGAAATTGAAGTTTTCACATCCCCATCAAATCATACAATTATAATAACATCAATAGTTCATAATATTAAAGTAACAGATGATAATAATTTTAATGTCGAAAGAAAAGATTCAAAAAAATTATTTGTTGTTCATTTATCAAATGATTTAAAATGGAAAAATGAAAAAGGCCCTGTTAATTGTTGGATTGAAAAAGGATTTTTAAAATTTAAATTGAATAAAAGTGATGAGATGATATATGGTTCTTTTGATTTTGAAAATTTTAAAAATTGAAGATTTGAAATTTGAAATGATTTGACATTTGAAATTTGATTGTTATAAATTTAAACAATTTCATGATCAAAAAGTATCTACCTTTTAATGGTTACTTAATTATGAATTTATTATAATTATAAGAAAGAGATTATCAGGAAGTATTATTAATTCATGTTAATGATAATGATAATAATACTATAGGGTCACCGGATACATAGTATCATGATTGATCCATCACATCAATATTTCATGAATATAAAACTGAGCTTGTTTTAAATGATAGCAAGTACTTATATTTCAGTAAACATGATAGATGATATGATATATGATCCTTCATCACAATAATACATATGCAGACATGTATATATAATGATTATCATTATAATTCCACCTTGTTGAAGTTCAAAGCTTCATCTTCATAATTTTGAATATCATTTTGATGTGATCGGCTAGATCAGCCGTAGGGAATCAAAAATAGTGCTTTACAATATAATCTTGCATAAAATATATATTTGCTTAAGCTTTACTTATTTAAATTTAATACAATTATTTATTATGTCTGAAGTGCAATCTTTTTATTTTATTCTATTCTATTTTATGTTCGGCTATTTGTTTGTTTTGTCGGTAGGTTTTGGTCTATTTATATTTTTGCATATGCTAGTTTTAAGAAAGGAGTTTTATATTCTGAATTTCTGTCATATTTCATTTTATTTAATCTTTTAATGTATAACTACGTATCATAACTAATGACAAATAAAAGTCTTCTAATTGATCAGTTTTTGAAATGAGGGAACTTTGTATGTATGGGGGGGAAGTTTAATTCCGAAAGATTAACAAATATATACAAATTGTTATCCAATGTGTTCAATATAACAAGATAATCAAGACTATCAATTATATATCTATAACAATCATATTTTTTGTTGGTTTTTATTTGAATAGGATAAATTTTTCTCTGTTTTAAAACAAATTTTAATGAATTGGTGATAATGGTTGTGCTTCTTATAGTTAAAGTTTCCCGAACATTTGTTGATCACATGCACTCCACATGCGACCCCCATTTTTTTTCCTTTAAAGAAACCAAATCTCCTAAAAGTATTTTTCTATAAGTCTAATATCTAAGTGAGCAACAAAACAAACAAAGACAAAGAAATGGCAGAAAAAGATTATAACGCAGTTAGAGAAGCTATTAAAAAGATAATTCCACAAGAAGATTATGATGATGGATCAGCAGGACCTGTACTTGTCCGTTTAGGATGGCATGCTTCAGGGACATTTGATATTGCCTCTCATACAGGGGGTTCTAATGGATCAACGATGAGGTTTGCATTGGAAAAAAATGATGATGCAAACAATGGACTTGAACATGCTAGAGCATTTTTAGAGCCAATAAAAAAACAATTTCCATGGATTAGTTATTCTGATTTATGGACATTGGCCGCAGTTGTCGCAGTTGAAGAATTGGATGGACCAGTTGTTCCATGGAGACCAGGTAGAATAGATTATGAAGATGATAAAAACGTCCCGCCAAATGGAAGATTACCAGACGCTGCTCAAGGAGAACAACATGTCAGGGATGTGTTTTATCGTATGGGATTTAACGATCAAGAAATTGTTGCATTAGTTGGAGCTCATAATTTGGGTAGATGTCATCGTGATAGATCAGGATTTGATGGGAAATGGGTTCCACGTCCAACAGTTTTCAACAATACATTTTTCAAAATGCTCTTAAGCGAAGAAGATTACGAAATACAAAAACTGGATGAAGATCACGAACAATATTGGAATGAAGACATGGAAATTATGATGTTACCGGCCGATATGGCATTAGTAAGAGATGCCAAATTCAAAAAATGGGTGGAGATTTATGCCAAAGACTTGGAAAGATTCCACTCTGATTTTGCCAAAGCGTTTGGGAAGCTGCTGGAGCTGGGGGTCAGACGGGGGGCAGACGGGAAAGCCCAGGTCAACCTGGTGAGTGTCGGTACTGGCTGTCCGTTTAACGCCAAGTTATAGAGTAGTAGCAGTATACGGTAATCGTTAGTTTACGAGACGCACGTGTGCATATCCGTATCTTCGTATTGTCGCCGCGTTACCCGGACCTCGGGCTTGCATGTGAAACAGAGCCGCGGGTCTGTTTGCGGATCCTCTGGCAGTCCGGGTGTTATCCCCACTAAAATGCATGGTTGGCACCGCTATCTCGCAGGTGCGGGACCGGTCCTTCTGTTCGGCCCATCCTCCAACCTCTGTATATTTATATATTTGTTCTTCAACTACACCTACTCCTTATCATTATCAGAAAATGGCGGTTGTTTCGCTTCCACACCTCGCCCGCTTCTACGGTGACTACAGACACATCTTAACAAAAGTGGCCTACTGTGCCCTGTTCTACGCTGCCTTCAGACCAACTCCATCGTCTGGCTCTTCCAAAAAGCCGAAACCTGATTTTGAGCTTGGTCGGCCGGAAGATCAAGAAGAGAAAAAAAACCAATTAGAAAGAGAAACTCAAGAAAAAAAGAAAATTTCAAAAGATTTCCTTAAAGATTTGTTAAAACTAATAAAAATTGTAATGCCATGGAAATCAAAACAATCAATTCTTTTAATTGTTCATACTTTATTTCTAATTGCAAGAACAATGATTTCTGTTTGGGTTGCAGCTTTAGATGGGAAATTAGTTTCTTCTTTAGTTAGTGGTAAAGGAAAATTATTTTTAAAATATTTAATTTTATGGATGGCTATATCAATCCCAGCTGTATTCACAAATGCTTCAATTAATTATTTACAAACTCAATTATCTTTGTGTTTTAGAAATTCTTTAACAAAATATATTAATGATAAATATATTCCAAAAAGTATTGGAAATTCAAAAGATAAAACTTTAAAAAAAATTCCAACTTATTATGGTCTATTGAATCTTGATGATAGAATTAATAATCCTGATCAATTAATTACTGTTGATATTGATAATTTTACAAAAAATTTAGTTGGTTTATATTCAAATTTATCAAAACCAATGCTAGATATAATAATTTATTGTAATAAATTATCTTCAAATATTGGTTCTGAATCAATGATTATAATGGGTCTTTTAATTCAATTAACTTCAAATTCAATTAAGTTCTTACAACCACCTTTTGGGAAATATGTTTCTCAACAAACTTCTTTAGAAGGTGAATTTAGACAAGAACATTCTAAAATTATTGAATATTCTGAAGAAATTGCTTTATTTAAAGGTGAAGAATTTGAAAAAAGTATTGTTGATGAAGGTTATTTTACATTAATAAAATATATTAATTTTATAATTAAAAAACGTTTCTACTTTAATATTTTTGAAGATTTTATTATAAAATATACTTGGGGTGCATTAGGATTAATGTTATGTTCAATTCCTGTATTTTTTCAAGATTCAATTTTATATAATAAAAGTATTGGTACAGCAATTTTAAAAAATTCAGATATTTCTGGGAATTTTATAACAAATAGAAGATTATTAGTTTCAACAAGTGATGCTTTTGGTAGAATAATGAAATCTTATAAAAAAATTTCTCAATTATCTGGTTATACTTCAAGAGTTACAAATTTAATTAAAATTTTAGATGATATTAAAGTAGGAAAATATCAAAAATCAAAATTGAATAATAAATTGACTGTTTCAAATCCTAATGAAGTTATAAAATATGATTCAAATTTAATTAAATTTGAAAATATTCCAATTGTTTCACCAAATGGTGATATATTAATACCAAATTTATCATTTGAATTAAAATATGGTGAAAATTTATTAATTATTGGTCCAAATGGTTGTGGTAAATCATCATTATTTAGATTATTAGGTAAATTATGGCCAATTTATAATTTAAATAATGATAATAATAATAAATCTCAATTATTAATAAGACCAAATGATAATGAAATTTTTTATATACCACAAAGACCTTATTTATCATTTGGTTCATTAAGACAACAAATTTTATATCCTGATGATGAATTATTATTTTCAATTGATGAAAAAGTTAAAATTGATTTAAAAATTAATTCAATTTTAGAAATTTTAGAAATTAAATCAATTTTTAAAAATTTAAATCAAATTGAAAATTGGAAAGATACAAATATTGGTTTACAACAAACTATTGGTATTGCGAGATTATGGTATCATAAACCAAAATTTGCAATTTTAGATGAATGTACTTCATCAATTAATATTGAATTAGAAGAAAAATTTTATAATTATTGTAAAGAAATGGGTATATCAATATTAACTGTTTCTCATCGTGATAATTTATATAAATATCATGATTTTTTACTACAAATTACAAATGAAAAAAAAGTAAAATTTAAAACAATTGATTCTTATTTAGATGAATTAAAATTAATTGATGAAAAAAATAAATTAAAAAAATTAATTGATGATATTCCTGCTTGGGAAAGAAGATTATCAGCATTAAAATTAGTATTAAAAGATGAAAAGAGGAAAAGTCAATTATCTTTACATCAAATGAATTTAAATGCTAATAAAGTTAATGAACCAAATTCTCGTACAAATACAAATTCAAATTCAAACTTATTATCTCCTGGGTTGACATTAACAGCTAAACCTACCATCACTAAAACACCTACAAAGATCAACAAACAATCTTCTCCAAATACTAACAAATCTCTCAAACCTGCACTTCCGATTGCACTGTCAGCACCTATTCAAAGTCATACCAAATCTGCTTCTGTTTCAACCAGTCCATCAGTTTCATCATCTAAACGTGACTCTTTAAGTAAGTCAAGTCCTCATGATAAATTGGTTTCCAAAACTGTAAAACCAGTTAAATCTAATAATCAGACAAAAGATACTAAATCAGCTAATATGGCAGCTAAATTAGCTGGTAAAGTACTTGAATCACCTGGTAGAACACCTAAACCAAGTTCAAACTTATAATTAGAAATTGCATCTTTTACTATGGCTAAGTATTGATTCAAATAATTCACTTTTTGATTAAATAATTATTATTTCATTTAATAAGAGATTTTGATTATATTATTATTATTAATATTAACCGTGCTTAACATTTTATAGTTTTAATTTATTTAACCTAGCTAAGTATTTAAAAATGTAATATAGATGATCGCGGATGTTTTATATCCATATCATTAAATATTAATCCGAATGTTATAGCTTACCATTAGATAGTTGTGCTTTCTAGATTTAAAATTTAACCCATGATATAACTTATTATTGGTATAAATTTACAGCTATCAATAACACATACCATAAACTAGATACTAAAAATTGTTAGATTTCAACCACGAATTGCAAAATCAACAACAAATGAAAATCAGTTCAAATACTATCACTAATATCTACTTTAATTAATCTCATAATTCTTATAATACTCGTCCGATATTTTCGTTTTATGATTTTTGGTATGATTTGAGATTTCTTCTACGATTTAACGTATTGATACATGAGCTTCCACTCTCATTTTTTAGAATTCTTAGGTGTACCGTTTTAATTGCTAGTGGTGATTCAAATACAAACAGATTAAGTGTAAATAACTATAATTGTTGGTATTTGAAATATTTAAATGTAAATTAACGTGAACGTGGGCAGTTGAAATAAAATATGATTATCGTATTAATATTATACCAACAGACGGTATTGCAATTATAAACAGCACAATTGCATTTCTCTATTATCTGATCTTCTTGAAGTTTTTGTTTTGTTTTATTAAACTCCTCGATTGGAAGAATTTTATTGTACCTTTTCCTGCTTTGATTGAATTAAGTTGGTGGTTGATAATTCACTTCCCCCTTGAACTTTGGTTAGAAATTGTAGGTTTTGATAATTATTGTTAAGCGTCTCAAGTTCGCTAATTTTCAACTTTATCAAAATAAACTGCATATCGCTAGAATTATTGAGAGAAATTGGTTAATGGTATATTTTCATTTTCAATTGATTTCGTTAAAGGTATCATTCAAAACCCAGATCTAATAAATATATAATAATATCTGACATCTATCAAAAAAAAGTAAACAAAACTTCACCTAAATTTCTTTCTTTATCATCAAAGTTTTCTTTTTTTAAACAATCCATCAAGTTCTTTTATAGTGGAAAACAGCACAAATTTCAGGGATCTTGACATTTCAGACTGCTATTATTATTTTGATCTTGAAGAAACAAATTTAATTAACATAGAAGGAAAAATACAATTGTTAATTCAAATAATGTATCAATTACATTTTTTTTAAAAAAAAAGAATGGTCTTGGCTTAAAACAGAAATAGGTACACCAACCAAAGAAACTAGAAAATTTAATGAATTTAATCTAGAAAGTTATAATAAATTCGATTGTGATATATCATGGCTACTGCTATGCATTGTCAGGGCCTGGTTTGTTATGATAATGATTTTAATATAAAATGGCGTTACAAAAATATCCCTATCGGTATTAAGACCTCAGTTGAAATTAATAATATTTTGGTTTTCATTTCTTATGGATCATCTCTTCATCGGTGTCAGAAACTCATGATCAATAAATCAAAGCTTAATAAATTAAAGAGAATATATCAAATATTAATATCCATTTCCATCAAGAATGAATGGATTTGAAAATAAATCATCAGAAACTTTTTATAATATTGTAATTGATAGCCTCATAATTGACGAATGAATAGACATTTCTCCTGAGCTAATAAATGATATTAATGATGGCTATAAGTAGACGTACATGTGACATCTCTCTATGAAAATTAAAGAAATACTCCCTATAGGGGTCGAACTCCAAACCTAAACCTCACTACATGTATTTATCTATCTTTAAACCACAATAGGGCCTTAAATTTCGTCTTCCACTCCAAATTTATACCAGTAATGAGCTTTTTGCAAATTTCTGACCAATATCTGAGCATTGACAAAAAATATCAAAAAAAAATGTTATAAATCTCTTTGTAAAGCGTGTCATCCTTATGCAGGGGCCATGCTAATCTTCTCTGTATCGTTTCAAATTGACCAATGTCCCCGAAGGGACAAAAGTTAATGTTTTTACTTGTACATATGCTGGTCAGAATTCTCACGTCTTTTTACAAACATCGAATTACCACATCCAAATAAAGACTATTAGACGTTTATCATCTTGGCTGAGAAGCCATCACTAGAGTGTTTACGGTGAAAACATCTGGGTTTTTTTTAGTGGGTACTTCCCGGGGTCCTGGATCCAGAAGGGTTGAGTCTCCACACTGTTGTTTTACAAATGTAAGGATTTCATCCCAACTAAAAAAAAAAAACAACCACTAGCAATTAAAATGGTACGTTAAAGGATTCAAAAACAAGCAGGTATTCCCAAAATCTCAAAATCAACTAAAAGAAGATATCAAATTACTTTTATCTATTTTAGGACAATAGGGATTGAGTAATCTTTAAATTTATACATTCTAATTTTACTATTTAGTGTTATTTCTGAAGACCTTATTACAAGACAGATCTAGTATACAAAAAAACCGCCGAAATCTGAAATCCGCCACATATATAGAAGGAGGGAAAGAAAGGGAAATATCATTATATTAAGCTGTATAACTATAAGCTTGTTTGATCAACCTAACTGATTATATAACTTATATGAATGTAAAGTTTACAATTCAGGTACAGTATCTTGAACAAAATCTCTCAATTAGAGACGACTCCATCTGGATAGTTTCCTCCTTTCAGGATCATTGGGATCCATATAAAATACTTTATCAGGATTCATAATATTTAAAGGATCAATTGCTTGTTTGATTTTCCTCATTAAATCAATAGCTGGTTCTCCAAGCTCATACACCAAGAATTCCCTTTTGCCCATACCAATACCATGTTCACCAGTACAAGTTCCATCAAGATCGATTGCCTTTTTCGCTAAATTGTCAATAATAGTATCTGCTTTTACTTTTTCATCTGGTGTATACAAAACATTAAAATGAAGATTTCCATCACCAACATGACCGAGCACTCTTGCTTTCATTCCAACAGCTTTGGCCTCTTTTCTTGCTTCATTAACCATTGTTGCTAATTGACTAACAGGTACAGCAATATCTGAAATTCTACATTCCGAATCTTTATTTTGCTTCTTACCATAAAAGATTGTTGACCATAAAATTACTTTTCTTGCTCTCCATAACTCTTCACGATCCTTTTCTGTTATTGCAAATTCAAAATTAGTTGAATCGTTTTTAACTGCGATTTCCTCAACTGTCGCAACTAAATGATCTCTAGTTTCCTTTGATCCACTAACCTTAACTAAAAGTGTTGGTTCTTCGCGATATACTTTTGATGAGGCTCCTGCTTCATTAATAGGAATCATGGTATGTTCATCCATAATTTCAAGTGCATTTAATTGAATACCGGAACGAATTAAATCACTTGTTGTTTGTGCCGCTGCTTCAATTGTTTTAAAATTGATGAGAATTACAATTTCGTTTTCTGGTTTAACGACTAATTTTAAGGTAGCTTCCGTAATAACTCCTAATGTTCCCTCGGATCCAACAAATAATCCTGTTAAATTATAACCTGCTGATGTCTTCTTAGGTCGTCTTCTTGTTTTGATAATTGTACCATCTGGTAATACAGCTGTTAATCCAATTACATTTTCTTTCATTGTACCAAACCTAAAAGCATTTGTACCTGAACATGAGGTTGCAATCATCCCACCTATTTTCGCACCTGGAGAAGGATCCGGCCCAAACATTAAGCCGAGAGGAGCCAAACGTTGATTTAAATCAACCCATCCAACGGCAGGCTGAACAACGACATCTAAATCTCTTTCATGGACTGCTAATATTTTATCCATTCTTCTCAAATCAATAACAATTCCTCTTCTTGTTGCATTAAAATGACCTTCTAGAGCAGTACCACCACCAAATGGAATAACAGGAATTCTGTATTTACTTGCAATTTTCATAATTTCTGATACTTCTTGAGTATCATAAGGAAATACAACAATATCTGGCTCTTGACCAGGTTTTGGATGTGTTGCATTCGCTCCACCATCAGAATGTTTTTTAAGGATGCTTTTAACAGTCGTTACATTTTCCTTACCAAGAAGCTTTTTTAATGCTGCTTCAGCTCTTGAAAGATCCTTTTTGGAGCCATAAATAGGTGATGATAATTTAGATAAAGGTAATGTTGATGAGATGTCTATATTTGATTTTTTAGGTGCCATCTTAATTAGTTATTTTTCAGCCTAGCTGGTGATTACGTTAACTCTTGTTAAAATTATATGTGAATGAACAATAAATTATAAATTAAATTTATTGCAATTGTATGGAAATTTAAATAAAGAAGAAACTTCGATTAGAAATTGAGAACTTGAGTCATATATTAAACTCAAGCGCTTGAGTTATGTGTTTCTCCTATTTCTGGGTTAATCATGAGAAGTCTCAAAAAAGCTTCCGGGGTAATATTAATAAGAAGGAAAGAAGGCCATCATACGACGATTTTTATCATGTTATAGCTTGACACTGAGTTGACAGGTGATGTATATTATCATAATCATAAATTCCTTGTTAGAATCACTTTATCAGCAGTTTCAATAACGTAATTTCATGAGCTCTCGGCGTTACATTAGATAACCTGTAAAAAATCTGAGTAAATTATAATATGAGCAGAAAATATTTAAAATTTTAGCTGGTACAATTAGATTTCTTTTTTTGACGTGGTAGAGTACAATTATTGGTGTAATTGGGATATGTATAATACGCGCTATTCACAGTATGCTTAATACAATAAAGCCACAACCACCCAAAATAATGTATTTTGAGTGTTAATAATCAAACGTTATAAACCAAATATTCGGCTGTGATCCACACATGAATGTTGAATACATGGCCGATAACAATTCATTAGTAAGGGAGATTCTTCCTACATAACATCGTTGAACATTTATGCATCATATGGGCTAATATTTAGTAGCAAGGCCTGAAGTTAAGTGGAAATATCGATAATTTAGTCATTGTGATAAAATCGAATTCAACGTTAAATATTAACTCATTTCGTTCATGACAGTTTGTGATCTTCAGAGTGGTAATAACATGGATAAATATTACATTCGAACATACTCATTAATATTGGATATAAATTTTTTTTACTGGTAAGATCTAGCGCTA
This sequence comes from Alloascoidea hylecoeti, assembly GCA_001600815.1. Lineage (NCBI taxonomy): Eukaryota > Fungi > Ascomycota > Alloascoideomycetes > Alloascoideales > Alloascoideaceae > Alloascoidea > Alloascoidea hylecoeti. Next base: position 487,275 of record BCKZ01000013.1, on the reverse strand, counting down.
GAGGTAAATTCTGGAACTGGTAATTTTAAGCTAGGAAATCATTATTTTTTACATTTGCGTATCTATAAGATCTTATGTGGTCTACCTTCATCTAATAATAGTTTAGGAATCGATAAGCAATAAACCGACCTTCAATTTATAACCTTATAAGTGCGCAACGTTAACATCTACTCGTAGTATGTCATAATATGTTTAATTGACAATATAACAGTATTATTATAAGCCATGACCAATAAAGATTGTAATTGCAACATATTGTAATTATTTAATCATTTTTTGCGCTCAGAAATTTATTAGTTACTAAGAAATTTTCAAGACATTATAACTTGCATTCCATATTATTATAGCTATAACTTAATTCAGCACAAGCGGTAATTAGAAATAGAACTATAAGATTATTTACCCATAAATTAACTCAATCAAGAATTAATAATGAGGCCAGTGTAAATCAAAGGATATTATTAACCTTTTTATTGATTGGGAGTGTGTGGTGGGGATGGTGGTGGAGATATCTGCTGTAAATTGATCACCCGTAAAGTATCCCTTCCTAAAAAAGATACCTGATAAAACAAAACCGTTCCTTCAGTATTTATAAAAATACGCCCAGTATCTACAGGCATAGGAACAGGTACTCCGCGAATACTCAATCTTAATCGACGAATTCTAGCGGAGGTGGAAATCTCCCTATCGATCTCATTTAAATGGGCAATACGTGATTGCTCATCCTGAATTGGCCTAACCGGAATCTGTTGCTGTCGTCTTTGTCGTTGTAGTACTCGTTGTATTAGTTGTCGATGTCGTAGTAGTCCTCGCATTCGTTGTAAGCGCTGTTGTGAAATATTAAATTGATTAAATGTTCCTTGAGGTTGTGGAGGAATACTGTTGACTGTTACAATTGTAGTACCTTGCCTTTGATATAACCATGTTGGTCGCCGTAATGAAGGAAGTAAAGAATTGTTTGTATTAACAGAAGCAGGTTGTTGAGGAGGATTGTTATTGTAAATTGTTAATCTTACAGAATCCTCGTTAGCTTCAGTGGATGGAGCATCTTTTTCATCCTTCCTTTTTCTCTTTGAATTTTTATCTGGATCATGTCCTAACTTTTCACCTCCTCCATTATCAATACGTGACTTAACCTTTACAGAACTCACATTTGCAGAACCCGATGCTAAATACGTTTCATTTTGTCCTTTGACTTTTTTTAGAGACGGATATTCCATTTCTCTTTTCCTCTTTAAAGATTTTGATTTACTTTTCTCGTGGGTTTGAACCCCAGATTGTCTTGATGGTTGGGTTTGAACTTGGATAGATTGTGTTTGTGTTAAGTCATTGGACACAGTATTTGTTTGATAATCATTTGCAATAATATTACTTTTTAAAGCAGGAGAAGATTCCGTAGGTAACTTTTGACTTTTAAGCCTGGAAATTTTTCTTACCATTTCGGATTCAGATTCAGATTCCGATGAGATTATTGATTCTTCCAAGTTGTCTTTGAGTTCCTGAAGCAGCTGCAGCGGCTTATTTCTATGATCAACTGTAGCTCCAAGGTCGCTAATTAGTCGCGTTTCATCATTAACTTCTTCTTCACTATACATAGCTATTGTTGATTTAGACAAATTTAATCTTTCTATGTTTGTTTCTCTACTCAATCAGAATTGTGTCTTTGTGTATTTTAGAATGTTTGACTTTTATATTTATAATAGCGCTAGATCTAGGTTTAAAGAATCTCTTCTGATATACTGAATTATTGAATAATAATTACCAATTGCAAGAATATGGATTATACAGTTGGATAAAGGTAAAAAATAAAAGGATTGCAAAATAAAGAAGAGTGTAATTAATTAAACAATAGTTATTTGTATTCAATTTTTCTATTGGAATTTAAAATTTAAAAGTTGATAATCTGTACGCGCTATGATTCTGAATTTATAGAATACATCCATGGCGTTATAAATTTATTTATTTATCTGGATAATTCTAAATTGTGACATATAACCTCCATATATCTACAGGACATACTATTTCATGTATTAATCTGTTTTAGCCTTTTAACATATACCACATATACTACAAGAAGCTGGTCCTGTTTGAGTTTTTATCTGGGTCGTTAGGATCCATATAAAATACTTTATCAGGATTCATAATATTCAAAGGATCAATTTCATGCTTGATTTTCCTCATTAAGTCAATAGCAGGAGTCCCCAATTCGTATTCTAGAGCATCTCTCTTACCCAATCCAATTCCATGTTCTCCGGTACATGTTCCATCCAAATCAATTGCCTTTCTTGCCAATTTCTCAATGACTTCATCAGCAAGTTCCTTTTCATCCGGATTATACAAAACAAGACAATGAAAATTTCCATCACCAACATGACCCAAAATTCTAGCTTTCAATCCAATTGAGGAGATATCATTCTTTGCTTCATTTATAATCTTTGATAATTGACCTATTGGAACAGATAAATCAGTTACTCTACAATCCATTTTCTTATTTATTTTTTTACCATAAAATAAAACAGACCAAAACATAAGTTTTCTAACCATCCATAATTCATCTCTTTCTTTTTCTTCAATTGCAAATTCAAAATTAGTTGAATTATATTTAATAGAAATTTCTTCAACTGTTGATATTAAATGATCTATTGTTTCTTTTGCCCCACTAACTTTAATTAAAAGTGTTGGTTCTTCACGATATGTTCTTGATGCATTTCCTGCTTTATTAACCGTAAACATCATATCTTCATCTACAATTTCTAAAGCATTGAGTTGAATACCAGTACGAATAAGTTCACTTGATGTATTTGCAGCTGCTTCAATTGTTTTAAAATTGATGAGCATTACAATTTCGTTTTCTGGTTTAATGACTAATTTTAAAGTAGCTTCCGTAATAACTCCTAATGTTCCCTCGGATCCAACAAATAATCCTGTTAAATTATAACCTGCTGATGTCTTCTTAGGTCGTCTTCTTGTTTTGATAATTGTACCATCTGGTAATACAGCTGTTAATCCAATTACATTTTCTTTCATTGTACCAAACCTAAAAGCATTTGTACCTGAACATGAGGTTGCAATCATCCCACCTATTTTCGCACCTGGAGAAGGATCCGGCCCAAACATTAAGCCGAGAGGAGCCAAACGTTGATTTAAATCAACCCATCCAACGGCAGGCTGAACAACGACATCTAAATCTCTTTCATGGACTGCTAATATTTTATCCATTCTTCTCAAATCAATAACAATTCCTCTTCTTGTTGCATTAAAATGACCTTCTAGAGCAGTACCACCACCAAATGGAATAACAGGAATTCTATATTTATGTGCAATTTTCATTACCTTAGAAACATCATTTGTTGATGATGGGAATACTACAATATCTGGTTCTTGATCTGGTTTTGGGTGATGTGAATTAGAAGCACTATCCGCATGTTTTTTAATTATACTTGAAGCTGATGAGACATTATCACTTCCAAGTAGGTTCTTTAATTGAGATTCTGCCTTTTGAAGATCTCTCTTAGATCCATATTTTGGTGTTGAGAGGGTAGATAAGGGTAAAGTTGATGACATCAGATTGATATAAAGTGAAAATTTTTAGGAAACCCAATAACAAGGGGTCAGTGTTCAATTAAATACTGTAAATTTAGCATATTCATTCCGAAATTATTTATACTAATTAATTTCGGCTGATATAAACACAAGCATATTATAATACAACTCTTCCATCATTGGAATAAAGAAAGGTAGTGCCTTTGGTATGATCGAAGGAAGTTAATTCGGAGTTGAACAATAAAAGCAAATGAAATTATACACCCATACACCTTATCTACAATATACGTACTCTGTTCGATGTTTCTTTTCTTTGTTAAAAACCTCCAATATTCAAGATGCCAGCTCCAGGACTCAGTGACGACCAAGTACGTTCATAGGTTCATAAAATTAAATGGGTGTCTTCCCATTCAATTGTACATCGTATTAATAACAATGGACTCTTTTAGGTCGCCGGCGAACTCAACAAAATGGTTGAATTTATCAAAAAGGAAGCCGATGAAAAGGCTAAGGAAATTCAATTAAAGGTAAATAATCAATGATTATGGATCTTTTAGTGCTTTATTTATTATCGAATCATTAACATTTTATCTTGCTATTTTTTTTAGGCTGATGAAGAGTACGAAATCGAAAAGGCCAATCTTGTCCGCTCCGAAACTGCAAACATTGATACTCTTTATGAAACCAAATTCAAAAAGGCATCATTAGCACAACAAATTTCTAAATCAACTATAGCCAATAAAACCAGATTAAAGATTTTAGGATCTCGTGATGAAGTTTTACAAAATATAATTTCTGAAGCTGAATCAAAATTACATGGTATTTCTAATGATCAAAAAGTTTATAAAGATGTTTTGAAAGGATTAGCATTAGAAGGTTTATATACTTTATTAGAAAATAAAACTTCTTTTAAAGTACGTAAACAAGATGTTGATTTAATTAAATCATTATTATCTGATGTTACAAAAGAGTATGATGAACATGTTAATAAAGAATCGTCAAATAAAATTGAAATTAGTATTTCTGATGATTATTTACCAGCTGATTCTGCCGGTGGATTAATTGCAGTTAATCAAACTGGCAAAATTGAAGTTGATAATACTTTAGAAACAAGATTGCAATTGTTGAAGGAAAATAGTTTACCTGCAATTAGACTTGTTTTGTTTGGTGTTAGTACATCTCGCAAGTTCTTTGACTAAATATATCAATATATAATCACATTTAATTAAATTGATCAATTTTATAGATCTAGTTAAAAGAAATCAATTGTTGGTGGGCACATATAGCCAGGCTGATACATTGGACCACAGAATTATAAAATGGATGAACCTATAGTTACCTTTATTTATCAGAATACCCCTGATTCCTTATTCTGATCCCTCTTAATTACAATAAATCTTTAACGTTGAAATTTGTAGCTGGGTGAAACATAGGAATAATCTTCTCCATTAGATCCACCATTTCATTATTATTATTCAATGATAGTTTAGTGGCTCACTCGCCAAACCTGCTAGAAAGTTATCTATATGTATATTCTTTACTTTTAATCCTAATAACCCAATCTTAGGCCCATCACCCGAGTCAACACACATCTTGTTAGCAACTATTCTTAAAACACAAAAATGGGGTTCCTTCCTGGAAAAAAAGCATATCCATTGTTTTTATACTGCGTTCCTGAATAAGAAGCCATACGTCTCCAATGCAGATCCAAAGTAGGATAATTCTAAAACCATCTACATCCAAAATGTTTTCCATTAGCAGTATGTGTCGAGAGTGTATCATTGAAGGGATTACAAACTGTGGTTTGAGGGACGTATACTTCCTACAAATTTCTGAAAGCTGGTTAACTATAGGTGGGTCTAAACATCCTACCTGGTGTACTTCTTAAAATTCAATATTCACTTGGTGGTGGCATTGCCATGAGCGTAGATCAAGCTTAAGAGTAATAAAGATGTTCCAATTAGAATTGCAATTTTATATTTTTATGGAGCCGAGAAAGCTTAATGTTTTAAATCATATATGGTATGTAATTATGATTAGTATTATATAATCGACGTTTATAAATCAAATAGATTCCAATTAAAATCAAAAGTATAATCGTAATCCAAATTGATACCCAAATTTTCATCTTTTTATTAGTTTTACTATTATATTTGATAATTCTTAAAATTTGTAATTTCTCACCAATATTATTCATTGTTTCATTATAATTTGTAAATGAATTTCCATTAATAATTGATCTTCCTATTGATAATTGATATTCCAATCTTAATTCATTTATATTTTGTATCCAATTTGTTACATAATGATTTAATTTCTGTTCATCGGTAATTATGTTATTAATATTTAACTTATCATATGAATTATCATTAATATTATAAATATTAATATTTTGATTATAATCATCTTGATTAATTATACCAATAATACTCACCAATTGAAAATAATAATCTGAAATTTCTTTAAAAAGTTGAAAGTCATATTCATCAAAAGTAACTAATATTCTTTTCTGTGAAAGTTTTTTCAGCATAATTGAGAGTAATAAAGGTGTTGGACCGAATTCTTCAGATATTGATTGTAATGCTAATAAAGTGGAGTCTTTAATGGTATCTAATGGAGATGCTAGTGAAATGCAATTAATTGCTTGTATGCTATAGGAAGTCGTTGGTAATGAATCTTTTATTTTTTCTATGATATCCTCAAGTCTATTTTCATGATCGATAATATCGTTATTTGAATAGGAATTATCGTTATGCTTTAAAAGAAATTCCATATCTAATTCTTTTATCATCCTTTGAAAGATATAATACCAATGAAAAAAGCTTTTTAAACCATACAACTTGGGAAGTTTATATTCAATCTCTTTTTCTGAATTTATGGAATCTAAATCTATAGCACTATTACTATTATTCACCTGGTAAACATGAGATAAGAAAATTGAGTTTTCTTCTAATTCAATGTCAAATCCCATATCAATGCTATTATCATGACTTATTGTTGTATCGATATGATTATCATCAATCTCTTGCTTTTTAAAATCACAGTTAGCATTTATGAATTTAGATATGTCAGACATCATTATATCAACATCTAAGTCATTAATGTCAATAGAAGATATCTGAGCTCGGGGTTGAATAAAATGCGCCTGACCTTCACCTGAAGATGCCCCATGTTTGCTATGAGGACCTGTAGATGTGAGTGTACTTGCAGTATGATATTTTAGATTGTTTGTAGACATGACCATACTGATATTTAGAACATTAATGGCATTAGGTCTCAGTAAGACAGAAGGTATGCTGTTAACAAGTAAACTTATAATATTGATTAGGTTTAGAGGCAAAAATGTATATGAACAGACCGAAAATACGAAATCGGTCTGGATTATAGAAACTTAAATTTCACTAATCTACGCAATAATAACAAATTAACCCTACGCATCCTTTGTTCTCCACCTTCAACCTACAACGTTTTCTATTTTCATATATTATCCTGTTACTGTAATAAGTACTAGCTGTTGAATACAGCAGAAATAAAATATTGTAAGTGGCCAGCTATCTTAGCTGAGGATTTTTATTTTGGCGAATGTCTACTCGAGCTCTAGATTTATATATATATATATATATGATCTAATCTTTCCTACGCTGTTGGCTATTCTGTAAACTGACCTGTCTGGTATAGATATTACTTAGCTAGCAAACCTCCAGCACGTATATGATATGTCATTTATCCCATTGGTTTCATGTCCACTATATTATATTATATCCAGGTATTAGGTTTAAGCTGCAGCTTTATCAACGATCCTCCAACTTTCATATATCTAACTTTTTAGCTTACGTGGGATTTGTTACATATGCCCCGCGGTATCGGTGCTAAGCTTCCGTAGTGGGTCTAGGCGCTAGGGTATAGTTGCATTATTCAAGACAATCCACCTAAAGTTAAATACTATCATCATTACGTAGAAGCTTACTATGGTTTAAAATTATAATTATAAAGACAACTACAAAACATTTTTATAAACAACACCCTTTAACTAAATATTTAAAAAGATTTAATAATAATAATAAAAAAAAAATAGAAAAAAGTATTAATATTAATATTAACAATATATTCAATGATAATTATAAACGTGAAAAAGAAAATGATAATAATAGTATATATGATTTACAAAAAAAACTTTTAATTGGAAATTTTGTTCGTTTGATTTTAATTGTTTGATTTTAATTGCTTGATTTTATTTTGTTTGAATTTGCAACTTTAAATCTGTTGTTATAATTATGTGTAAGTTCTGAGATAGAGAGTATTCGTAACTATGATAGTATTGGTTTTAATTTAATATATATATATTATGAATATATGATTTGAATGCACCACCTCAAATGATTTCTCAATTTTATCTGGATGGTTGGTATATGATCATGATAGTATTAAACAGATTGGATATTCATATCAAGTGTCTTTATTTTTACCATTTTCATATGGTATTTTGTAATAGTGATTGTGACAAGCAATGGAACCTGGCAAATGTGTTTGTAATTTAGAGGGATCAAAAATATGATCGAAATCAATTCAACGATAAAACTTATTATGCTAAAAATGCATAATCATTATATGATCCAAAAATATCATCCATTTGAAAATCCCATGTTAATAAATCAGAATTTGTATCACTATTTCCCGTAATCGAATTATTATTATTGTTACCAACAACAGGATTATTCTCATTAATAACATTCTCATTATTATCTTGATTATTATTAGTATTAGTATTTCTATTATCAATATTAACAATGTTATTAGAATTATTATTATTGTTATTATTATAAGAATTTAACCCATTAATTGTTCCGGATCCATTATCATTCGAAATATGATTTAATGTTTGTCGCCTATTGTTTATAAAATAAACATTCCCATTCTGAGGATTTAACATTGGAGTAGTAATTAAATTTGTATTTAAATTTGATGATTGTTGTTGTGGTCCTGGATTAAAAGATAAATTAAATGAGTCATTTTCATTACCTGCCCAAGCTGATATTGAATGAATCATATCATTCATTCTTCCATTAAAATTTAATGGATCATCTAATAATTGATGTTGCTGTCTTGGTTGTGGCTGTCTTGGTTGTTGCTGTCTTGGTTGTTGCTGTCTTGGTTGTTGTTGCGTATTTGATGGAAGTTGATTTGAGATAGATTGGGTAGCAGGGAGAGGTATAGGTAAAGGAACAGAATTATTGTTTATAATTGGAGATCTACCATCAAGTGAAGTAGCAGGTGAATTAATTTGATTAGAACTAATAATATCTGGTGTTGTGGTTGTTGGTAAAATTATATCATCTCCCAATGTTGAAGAACTTGATTGATTAAGATTAAAATTTCCATAGGTTGAATTTATACTTTGTGAAAGTGTAATTGGAGGAGGAGGTGCCATTACATTTACATTTGTTGTTGGAATTGATGAATTTTGTTGATTATTTTGTGATTGTGTTGAAAATCCAGCTGGTGACGATAAATTTGAACTACTATTTGCTAATTCACTTAATGAATCTTCATCTGGTGGTCTTTCTAACACATTAATTGTTGTTGCATTTAAAAGTTGGTCAAAAGTATCTCTATATGATCTTGCGAATTGTGACCTTTCAGCCATCGCAAATAAAGATACAGAACATGCTCTTAAATCATCAAGTACAGTTATGACAGAGGTTGGTAATGATTGGTAGACACTTGTTGGACCAGAACGTCTAAATCTTCCCGTGTGATGATGATGATGGTGATGATGTCTACTGTTATTAGGTGCAGGAGAACCAATGTCTGGAATAACTTGAGTCATTGCAGCGGCTTTATTTTTGGCTAAGAATAAACAATAGATTAAAGTTAATCCAGCGACAAAACAAGTATGAATTGAAATAGTTGAATGACCCATTATCGTATGTTGATGATATACTTTAAATATACGACATATTTGACCAGCAGCAGATTGACATTCTTTAAATAAATGATCATCAGGATCTAACAAATCTAAAAATGGTTGAATCAATAAACGAATAGTTCTATAATAATATAATCTTAAAGTTTCAATTTCAAATTCTTTTGTAAAATCTTGACAATCTAATTTCCAATTTTGTAATTGTAAAAATAAATCTTCAACAATTTTTAATTGATTTTTTGAAACATGAATTGATGAGTATAATTGTTCAACTAATCTTGATTCAATTCTTCTAATTTTAATTGATTGTAACATAAATTTTAGATCACTACCATCTGAATTTATTAATGTTGATTGAAATAGTGGTAAATTATCAATTTCTTTTTCTGGTACTGAAAAAGGTTTACCTATTGCAACTGAAATCATTCTTTCTAATAAATAAACATTCCAAAATAATCTTAATCTACAATCATTTTCAATTTCAATTTCTTTTTGAATTTCCATTTGATTTTCATTTTGTTGTTGAGAATTATTAATATTATTAAATGAAGAAGAAGATGATGATGATAGATTCAGATAGGTATCAATTTTATGCAAATTTTCATTAACACAAATCATCATTGCTTCCTTGATCATATCATATAAACTTGTCGTATCATAATCTGTTTTAATTAGAAATAAAACACATAATAAATAAACATATAATTTTTCAATTGGATTAATATTTGTTATATGAGTTGCATGCCTTAAAGCAGTTGAAAAATAACTCGCGCATGATGGACCAGTATATTTCCCATTTGAACTTAATAAAAAAGTACTTATTGCTAATGCAACCCATAATTTAAAACAATAACAATGGAAAGTTTGTGAATCAATAAACGCTTTTTTAATTATATTTCTATATCTTTTTGATATTTCATTTTTAATACTATTATTATTATCATTATTGATTTTTTCCATATTAAGTTCGATTTTTAGTTTTTGATTATTATTATTATTATTATTGTTGTTGTTATTATTAGATGTAGTATTAATATTAAATTCATCATCATCATCATCATTTTTTGTTAAATAAAATATTGTAAAAAAATCTAAAATATCTTCTTCTTTTAAAATTGGAAATTTATATTGATATTTTAAGAAATAAACTTTTAATAACCTTTTTCCAACAATATAATCAATATGTTTAACTGGTTCAACTTTGAAAAAATCATCCAAATGATACTTTGAAAACATTCCTTTTGAAGGATCAAAGTTCTTTTCAAATAGTGATAACCCGTTATAATTCTTATTGTTGTTAATGTTGTTACTATTATTATGATTACTATTATCGGATTTTGATTTTGCTTTTGATTTTGATAGATTTCTAATCCAATTTAAATCCAATGTTGATAATATACCTTCTTTGTGTATTATGATACTATTTTTCCTACTATTGTTTTTTGATACTGGGAATTCGGTTTTTATTTGAACATTTGCAATCGATAAATCATTATTACTATTACTATTGTTACTATTGTTATTATCATCACTACTATTATTATTACCCGAGATTGGAGTTGTGGCGGTTGCAGCAGATCTAACATCATTACCAACAAAGTCATCAACTTTTGAAGAAGGGATTTTTAAGGGGATTGAAGTATCGTCTAGTCTATTTGGAGATACTAAGGATTGGATTGTTAATAGTTGGCGTCTGTGTTCAAAATCAGTAAATTGACCAGCAGTCAATATCGATCTAGTTGGGGGTAATAACTGCTGCTGATCTATGGCAGGGGTGATATTAATGTCACGATCCACAGGTAAAGAAGATCGGCTCTGTGATGCTAATTCTGATGATAAAGGTTGCGGGACCAAAGGTTGTGGTATTAATGGTTGCGTCATGTCAGGGGAACTGTATAAATTACTCGGATTCGCACGATTCTCCTCGGAGGTTGCCTCGCTGAGCTTCTTCTCCAATATTTGAACCTTCCGTTCTAAGAATTTAGTATAGTCATCTCTAGTAAATGGTTAATCAAAAAATCAGGGGTTGTGAAGGTTGGAAGTGCAGGGTACTTACTTTCCAGGTGTATTTCTGGGGTAATTTGGTGGTTGGACACATTTTTTACCGGCCTTCAAGCAATTGGTGCAGGATGGCAGATGGTGGTCACACTACAAACTTGTTAGCTCTAGAGAAGCGGGAAAGGGGAAAATAAGAGCTTAATTTACTTTTTGTTTCCTTCGACGGCAACTGATCCAAACAAAAAGGTTAGTATTCAACGTTATATTCTTATTCATCAAAACACCGAAAAAGCAACATACTATTCACAGGCTGTTGAACGGCTAGACAAACCTGTTTTCGCTCGCTTAAAGGGTTGTTGATATATCCCGTTATCGTCGCTGGAGGGCCGTGCAGAATCGACCATTTCGAACCGCCTATTAAATGTGTATTATATACTGTTAAAAGTACTGTCCGGACTGGGAGGATGATGATCATTCAGAACTCTTATTTTCTTCAATTTGATGATTTCTTTGCACTCGTGACTCGATCGCTTCTCACGTGATATTTAACTATGACAAAGCTGACTAATCTGCGGCTCCATTACTTGAGCCGGTTGTCCCTTAACGTAGCTTTATAACAATTATAATATGTGACAAGCAGCCTAACTTGCATGCTATGTTGAAGTAAGTAATATAAATATCGGCAAGTAAATAAATATTCTCTTAATATTATATTGTATATCTATAATATATCTATGTATAAGCTATCATTTAATCGTTAACAAAATCATTTTTTATCATCACCATATGCCTTGGTTGCATAGTGTCCATCAATAACAATAACATCTTGTGGTCTGTAATCCTTCTTACCAGAGAAGTATGTCTTTAAGATACTGTGAACACCATCGGTATATCTTCTTTGGGCGTCTAATGAGGTACCTGAAATATGTGGGGTCATGGCATTACCAGCTCCATACTTATTTCTCATATCTCTCCATGGGTGATCTGCTGGTGCTGGTTGTGGGAACCAAACATCACCACCGTATCCTCTAAGTTGACCGGTCTTAAGAGCATCGGCAACATCTTCAGCAACACAAATAGCTCCTCTTGCGGTATTAACTAACCAAGCACCTCTCTTCATCTTTGAAATAAGTTCCTTGTTAAATAATCCCTTAGATCCTTCATGTAATGGACAGTTAATTGTGACAATATCGGCTTGAGCTAAGATTTCTTCTAAAGATTCAACTCTTCTTGCACCAACCTTCTCTTCTGCTTCCTTTGGCAATGCTTGGTAATCATAGTATAATAATTCCTTTGGATCAAAGGCTACTAATCTTTCCAAAACTCTGTATCCGATCCTACCAGCACCAATTGTAGCGATAACTTTACCTTCAATATCATAAGAATCTTTGGCGACAGCGGCAACTTCCCATTCGTGGTTAATGATTTGTTCATGAGCTGGTACAAAGTTTCTAACAAGGACTAACATTGTCATAACGACATGTTCAGCAACTGATGTGACATTTGATCCGGTAACTTCCAAAACTGCAATGTTTCTTTCATTTGCTGCTGTTAAATCAACGTGATCTGAACCAACACCTGCAGTAATACAGATTTTCAAATTCTTAGCCTTTGCAATTCTTTCTCTGGTAATATAACCTGGATGGAAAGGAGTTGTAATAACAATTTCTGCGTCAACAATGTGTTTATCAAGTTGAGAGTCAGCACCTTCTTTATCATCTGTTGTAACAAGTTCATGTCCTTGGGATTCCAAGATTTCACGAAGACCTAATTCATTTTCAATACATCCAAGAAGACCTGGTTCATCTTGAGCATGAGATCCAGCAGAATATAAAACGAGGAGAACTTTGACCATTTTTTTAAAATTTTTGAAGATAACAAGATCAATTGATAACAAATAACTAGTTAATTTGTTGAATAATTGAATTCTGAAATAAAAAAGAGGGGGAAATTAATGGGTTTTTATAGTTTAATGGATTACGATAGTCTGAGGTTGCTACTTTTTTAGTTTTGATTATATCAGGAATTATTCAATTACATATTTTAAGAAATTTCTAAATTAGGATATCTTTTTCAATATCTATTGAAACAATCGCTTATAGGAATTGGTTTTAGGTTATTTGTCCGGCGGAACTCCTATAAAATACAAAATATACTTATTAATACGATTGCAAATATTAATTGTGTTTGACTTGAACTTTTATAGAACAATTGATATTATTATTGTTAATATTAGTCTTGGAAGTCTTCAACCTACGCTCATAATACAATGGTATAACAATCAAATCATCAATTGAACTAATTATGGTATGGGTGGGATTCTATGAAAAATCCTAAAGTAGGCTTCCCCGGATTTCTATCGAAGACTCAAATTATGACCTGATTCGGCAAATCGTTCCTAGACATAATTCAAATTTCAGAACTTAAAAATTGAGCCACCCGATCCGAAGACTCAACATTCAATATAATAGTTAATATTTCTTCTACCTCCCGTAATCCGCGGTTTTTATCCATTAAACACGTTATTTACCTATATAAATGACATAGATATCTGTTATAATTAAAAGTTATATATGACTGTGTGTTACGTAATTATATATATGGATTGTGTATAACGATGTATCGGCTCACATACATAATTACAATGTCAGCAGACCGTTGTTACTTAATCCAACAAGAAAGTCTTGTTTATAAAATAGTTTGTTTGCAATTGGCCAAAATATAATTGAATGTTATAATTAATTAGTGTTCCATAAGTCTAAAGTTTCTTGGTAAAATAGAGAGAAAATAGCTTTATTGTAGTAAGCTAATCGATATCTGGGGATCATCCTTTCGTTTTTTATAATTAAGGAGTCGGCTTTCTTACGTTATATTAATTATAATATACCCATGGCCATATTCGTAGGGATTCTTCGAGTTATCAAGGAAAATGCATGAATCCGCATATACTCCTCACTTATTCTACATTTCATTCATTGATACCTCACCTCTAACGAGCTATACGAAATGATATAATCTCTTCAGTTGAAACCTTTTAGAATGCAAATGGATTCTAACAACGTTAACGTTAACGGCGTAAACTTTTGATCTATTTTCCTAATTGAATTTTAACATATTCATTTAAAATTTAGAAATTATAATCGAGAGACAGATTACTGTTTTTCAGATTATACTATATAGTTTCTTTCTCCGATTCGAGAAAGTATTCATGAGAGCTACATCATGCAATTTACTAATTTTTGCTTAAGAGAAGATTTCATATTAATCGGACACAGTTGTTAAATATAGATCTATACCATATAGGTATATTCTAAAACTTATGCAAAAGTATTAGAGTGAAATTTATGATGAAGTTTTGATGTTAAACAACGACATTTTTTTTGTTGCAGCTCTACCTAGCATGTCGGAGGTTATATGGGCAATTAATTATAGACAAGGGTACTACAATGAACTGCTCCCAAATATTGAGAAAAGACACATTTTCATGGACTCAATTAGAAATTGCATGCGAAGCTAGAATATCGATTAGTAACTGCCACAATTAATTTTATAAATTAGCTAGCGCTAGATAAAATGATTTAAAGAGAATTCGAACCTGGTAGCGAATATTAGCGCTTATAAGAGAGCCTTCTCTGGTGCGGGGAAAATACATTAATGACAGATATTACAGTATTATAATTCTCTGAACCTGAATTTGAAGTATTTTAGAAAAGGGTGCCGAAAGTTTTAAATTTGAAATTAATTTTTATCTCATAAACCGTGTTTCAACTAAATATTCAGCCATGTGGTCAATTCTGCAGTTGTACTCCATCAAAGCTGATTAACCTCCTGAGTGAATTAAGGGAACACCAAATGATGCGCCAAAGGCCACTAATATGATAGCTCAAAAATAATCACAACTAATATCGATCACAGTCACAGGCAAAAACGTGGCTCATATTACATAAAGTATATTTGGTGCATCGTTTGTCATTATAGTCGATTCGGCAGTCATATGGCCGATAATTATTCATCAATATGTCCGATTATTTAGTCCATCATAAACTGTTTACTTAATACCAATATGTGGCCGAATATTTAGTTGGGAATATTACCAAAATTAAATGATATAAATGACTGTTTAATTACCTCTATTTTTATGGCCTTCAATTTTATGAGTTCTGAATATTCATACCCGTTAGAGTTCAGTCGCCTTAATGAATTATATTCTTACAAATATTACAAAAAATATTCAAGTCAGTTTTTGGAGATGCCAAAAAAGGTTTATAATAAATAAAAAAGAAATTTTACACTACAGCTAGCGCTGTCCATGGACGAGACAATTGCCACGTTCCAATTGCATGAATGAAAAATTAATACTACGTGTGGATAAAGAATGTTGGGGTTATTTGGCTTTAGTGGCTCGTTAGATTACTATACATTTAAGGTTGTCACTTCTGTCACAATGCAACAAAAGTCGATGATGATCCATTTGAAGAGATCATGAAATATAAATACAACGCTAGAAATCTCTAATTTTAAGTGTTGTAAATATATACTTATGATTTGGTATGAACATAGTTTTGAAGGATGCCCTTAATTGTAGCTTCTTGTTGTGTAGCAATGTGTACCAACCACCCACTTTGTATCAGCCTCCTCCGGATCATGGATCATTGGTGACTATAATCATTTTATGTCCATAAAGTTCCAGCTTAAGAAACTTCTTGATAACTAATAATAATACTATTAGTTATTATAAAATTTAAACCAAGGAATATTAATTCACAAATCATATCAAAGTAAGTTTTACACTATAATTAAACAAAAATTTTAAAAATAACAGAAAAAAAATTTTAAAAAAAAATTAAATGACCACAAATACTAATATCAATGTTAAACAATAAGTTACAAAAAAAAACACGTCAAAAGCTAAACTATTTTATAAAAAAAAAAAAAAAAAAAAAAAAATTTTACAATTTGTTGAATGTGAGTTATCATTTTTGATTTTGTTTAACTAGTTCATCAGTTAAATATTCCACTCTTGTTTCAGCAGCCATTAATCTTGTTTCAAGTCCTAAGATTCTATTTTCCAAGATTGAAACAAGTGGTAATAAATCAATTGTATTTGTGTTATTGATATTTACATTTGAATTTGTGTTTGTGAATGTATTAGGTAATGTAGGGTGCTGGTTAGGTGGTTGCACGTGGTTTGAGATAGGAGGCAATAATTGTTGATGATGATTTATTGGGGGATTGGAAGGAGATGCTAGTTGTGAAGATGGTTGTAAGTAGTTGGAATGAGCTTTCATTAGATCTGTGTATAGTGGAGCGGGTACTGTTCTAGTATTTTGATCTGCAGTGGAGACGGTGGCTGTACTAGAAGTAGTAGTGGTGGTGGCTGGGGCAGGATTTAGAATATTTGTCAGAGAAGATCTAAAAGAATTGGCATTGATCATTGGATAATTCGATTGAATTGAATTTATGTGAGGTAATGTAACAATGGGTGGGAGGTTCGAAGTATGATTTAATAAGGGGATTATTTGAGAACTGGTATTTAAATTTTTTGGAGGAGAAGGACTATTTTCCATCGTAGATGAGGAAGATGACGTGCTTTCACTGTTATTGACAGAAGTAGCGACAGAGCCAGAAACAGAGCCTGGCGAGGGGCTTTTTTGTTGATCATAATTTGAGAAGAACATTCTTTTATTTAGTTCATGATCTATTTCTTCGTGGTTTTGACTTCGTTTCCCATTTATGTTTTTATCATTTTTATTGTTGGTTTTAACTTTGGACCCTTTACAGATTCCGGGCCCTTTAACATGCCTAACAAGAGCATCCGCTCTACTAAAACGATTTCCACAATCGTCACAGATGTGTGGCTTTTCACCTGTATGCAGCTTCATATGTCTTTTTAAATCGTGTAATCTTCTAAACTTCGATGAACAGGTCGAGCATTGAAACGGTTTCTCGTGTGTATGTATAAGCAAATGAGACTTGAGGTTGTGGTGTCTGGTGAACTTTTGCAAGCAGTGTGGACAAGTGAACAAAGCCGCAGGACCTGTGGAGGAGGTGAAACTGCCGGGCCGGTGTGACTGGGGGGACGGAGAAGACATCAGGGTAACAAAACAGTCAATTCTGCCAGAAACAACCAGCAAAAAGAGGATGAAAAAGAAGCAAAGAGATCCTATTATATTATTATATATTGATTAAGTTAATTTTCTGATTTATTTCGCCATAGCTATGCCTCTTTGTGGCGCATTAGTAAAAGTGGCTTCGGGATTCGTGATAGCACGTGAGGTGGCGTATTTCTTGCCCAAGCCACACAAATCTTTGAGTGGCTGACGTAATGCTGTGGTGCATATATATACTGCGAATTGTGTCTCTATGGACGAGCGAATGACTACTACTCACACGGGATGCTTTAGTCTTACTCACCAGTCTCATTCTTAGATGTATTTAATACTACTACCTATACCCTTAATAAAAAATAAAAAAGCTAGACTTCGATCTTCATTAATTATGTACACCAATTTCATCTAATCAAGCCTTGTCATAGTAATAAATATCATACCATTGTTTCCCTCTGTTACAATAGCAACAACTTCTTAAATTTATATGTTTTTCCTTTATCTTTATGGTCTTTAACGTTAATATGATCACTTTCTGGAACCACCATTGTATCAACGGAATCAGTACGATTAGTATCTCCTGCTATTGAGCTTGATCTTGAACACTCATATGATTTCATTGAAAACTTTGCATTTGCTTTTCTTAATTTTGAAACAATATTATGTAACCGACCTCTTAAACTTATTTTCTTATTAGACCTAAATTTCTGATTTCTGATATTGATATCATTCGAATTTCCAAAAGTTAACCTCCTAATTATCTTCTTATATTTTTTATCTCGACCTTCTAAAACCCTAATTATATGTTGATTATCAGCCAAAGGTAACATTCCATCAATACCATCATTCAACCGTATTTCCTCTCTATTTTGTTCAAATAATTCAGGAAATTCTTGTTCAAATTCTAACATTGTAATATTGGCACGTTTTGAATCTTTAGCTAATGTTTTAATATCATCATCTGAAACTTCCCAATCTGGATCATTTCTTTCGGTAAACATCATAAAATCCATTAAACCTTTTATTAAAAATTGAATACCTAGTTTAGGTTCCCAAAATTTCCCTTTAACATCCCATATATCCCAACATACTCTATCGATTCTACCATTTGGTGTAAACATCATTATAATTGGATTACAATCACATTGTTCTGAATTATCATAATCTGGGAATATAATTTTGCCAAAATATTGACCTTGAGAGTAAATTGTATCTGTTGGACCAAAAATAACAAAGTACCATTTAAAAATGTTGTTTTCAATATATGTTGGATGTGCTTGAAAATCAGATGATATTATACCTGGAGTTTGAAGTTTATATGTATATTTATAATCTTTTGATAAAATTGTGTCAATAGTACTCATAATATATTTGAAGTTAAAATTAATCTTTTTTACGAAGATAAAATTTAAAGGGGGGGGAAACTTTCAATTTTAAGAGTTTATATAAATTTGAATTTATTAATTTAACAGATCTAAAGAATGAATTGGTCATGAAGATAATATTGAATTGTTATGCATGTTAAAGTTATTTAGTGGATGAAAGAATACATTCACCCAGTAGATATTGACTTGACCATTGTGTGGCTATTGTACAAATGTGCTGTCCTATATCTTAACTAGATAGTTGAGCTGGACAAATGAATAAACATTGTATATATATTGGCCAGTTGATTGTTAATTAGTTGCAATTTTTTTTTTTCTTCAACAATTTTGTATAACGTTGAGTTGGAGGGAAAAATCATTAACCTAGCCAACTATACTCCAAAACTTTTTTTTAACAACCTTACATTTCCGTTATTTAATAGATATTAGATGCCATTTTTAAATGTTACAATTTAAATCATTTGACTAATAATTCTAACTTATCTGTCAATTCCTTTCGATCTCATCATCATCACCAAAATTAATATTTACAGGTACTGAAACGGTCAAAAAAATTACTTCGATTTATGCTTCTCTAGTTTTGACATTCCACCTTTCGTTTTTACGGCTCTCTTAACCGTGTCTTTATCATTATTTTTAATAACAGCGGTATAATTTTTCACTTCGCGATCAATATTATGATAATTCCTCTTCAAATTTCCACAGTATTTTTTTAATTCTTTTATATTCCGTTCATAGTTTAGGAAACTCTGTATTAAATAGTTTGATATTTTCACAATTTTCCCTTTTTGATCCCTTCGCAGGCTTCATTCGAGTTTGTGAATCAGTTCCATAGCCAGCCGGTGGTAACTTTATCGGATACTTAGAAGTAACAACACTAATAAAACGGTATTAACGCTTAAATCCGGATTCTAATACTCACTATCTATAAACCGGAAAAAAGCCTATTTATCTGTTTCCAACCTTCTATTTAGTCTATAAAAGAAAACTTTTGGAAGACTGTTTTGATGATCTTTGGGAAAACGTATAATCTGGGGGATCAATGAATTTAAAACTACCAGAAGAAAATAACATCATTAACATATATTTGTAGGATGAGCTCTCAAATTAGAAGAAGGATGTTAAACGATATGTCTGCTGTTGACATACTTATTTAAAATAATAAGGATGTTAAGTCTATTATAATATATTGCTTGTAGGCTACACTGTATAGAACAGGTGTGGGCGTTTAGAGTCTTTAGACGCATCACCTAAAACTGTAAGCCCCATTCATTACTTCACCACCCCTGAAAATGGTAAGGTAAAGAAACTTAAGGCATCATGAACCAAGGAACTAAGAGACCAGAATTGCTAAATGTTTTGATCAAGTTACACTTTAATTGAGTGCAACGATCATGAGAGAGAACGGGGTACATTTTCTAGGGAAAGAGGGGACTCTTTGGCAGAGTTAAACGGGTAATACAGATTTCTTACAAAGTTAGAGGAGGATAATTTACTGATTCACTAGTTTATTGTAATAGAATAAAAATAAAGATAAATATGGAATCGTTTTACTATGTGGCGAATTAAGTGATTGACCGCAAATGCGCAGCGGTCCTGCGACGCGCCCCACTACCAGAACAAAATTAAGGCCGCCCAAACCAAAAAATATATATTGGCAATACATGAAATCAAAATCTATTTACAATTTTCTTGATAAGAATACACGGATAAGGTAGGCCTGAGTATGATATCTGAAAACATCATGGCCGGCTTTGCTGCCACTATTTACACCCCCTTTAATTTATCCTGTGTTGTTCAAGATAAGTCGGTGGATACAGAACACATTGGGAGTATTAAATAAGATTTATAGTGTTAAGTAGGAAATATATACAAAATTGATTGATGATCATGGTGAAAGTTTTGATTGGATGGTTCAGATGGTGTCTTTCTTTAAACCTAGTCACCCTATAAATTTATAGCTAATATAATTATGAGTACGTATTCGAATGGTATACAAAACCCTTTAATATAAATATAACTATATTCTTTGTAATTCTCATAAGACAATACACATGAATATAAGCTATAGCTATAATTATTAATCAAAATTTAAAAGCTATTTCATCTTCCTTATAAATATGGAGATTCTTGGGAAAAATTTTGATATTCCTCGTTTCTTCTTCTGTAAATTTTTCTTTACCGTCTTAATCTTGTTAGCATTAATATCATCATTGCGTGTTTCATTCAATGGTAATTCCTTTTTAAATTTGACTTCATTTTTCAATTCTAACATATTCCGTTCATATAATTCAGGAAATTCGGTTTTAAATAGTTTGATCTTTTCACAATTTGTCCTTTTTGAATTTTTTGTTTTTGAGCTAGTAGTTATCCAACCAGCCGTAATATCACTTGAAGTACACATAAATGTAACAATACCTAATAACACAGCATTAAACCGGAAGCAAACCCATGCATTTATCTTGAATCGCCATTTGGTGTATAAAAGTAAACTTTTGGAACACTGCTTGGATAATCATCGGGGAAACTGATACTTCCAAAATATATTGACCATTGGTATAAGGTGTGTCCGGAGGACAAATGAACACAAAATACCATAAGAGTATATCATCATTTTTTGGATGAGCTCAAATTTGGAGAAGGATGTTCGACAATATATTTATAATCTCTTGTTAAACGACTTAAAGTATCAACCGTTGGCATACTTAATTAAAATATTTACTTTGTTAAATTTAATATATTTTCAATATGTTTGAATTTAAGGGAAAATGATTTAAATTTTTCAATTGATTTTTAAACAAGTTATTTAGAGATACCATAAATGGCGAGTGCATGAAATTTGCATATGATTATAAGGTTTCGCTTTAAGTTTGTTATCATCGATATTGCCAATTCGAAACCACACACTGAATTGTATTTCAACATCTAAAGTTCATTTAAAGGGGGTTTATAAAGAGCAAACGGCCTCAGGATATAAGTTTTGGATATAACCTATCGCTAGTTGTCAATGAAGACAAAACACCATAAGACAATGGTATCATTTGTGTAAGAGCTCTCAAATTCGGAGAAAGATGTTCCACAATATATATATAATCTTTGGTTAAACGTTTTATAGCAAATGTTACTGTTTTTATTTATAGATGTCTATACTTTTATATATAATTGTGTACCGGTACAAGAAGGGGGATTACCAATTTGTATAGTTTTGAACAAGTAGGAAGGAAGCCTTAGAGCTTGGATATGCTGTGTCATGATCTAGTAATTGAATTAAGGCTTGAGAATTTCCAAATTTTAATTTTCAATTATGGTATAAGGAAATTTCTCCAAAACGTGATTTGTTCCACCAACTGCAATAAGAATAAGTAGCAAGTTTTGTGAACAAGTAATCTTCCTCAAATTTTCGAATGATCCGATTTTGAAGTAAACTTTTCGGTTCTAGTTTCGAGGATTAAGTCTTAGGCTTGGTTTTTTTAAAAAAGTCAGTTAACTCTCTATTATAGCCTATACGTTTACTATTTTTTATAATTTTTCAATCTACCAACGAACCACTATATTATAACTGAGAGAAGATTAAGGGTATAGATCACTAATTATGACTATCCGAATGATCTATAGTACTACAAAAATAATTTAATCTAGATAATTATAGGTAAATAAAGACCACTCGTTTGTTATTTCTTCTTCCTAAGTTTTGATACGAAATTTGAAAGTCTATGTTTTTTCTTCTCTTTAACATTAACATTTATTTCGTTGGTATTTCCAGCATTAATGTTAGTTTTATCTGCATTAGTCTTTCCAAGATTATCATGATCATTAGAAATTTCTGGGCCGGTGTCCGTAGTCACATCTCTAGTCAATGGCAATTCCTCTTCAAGTTCTACATTACTTGTCAATTCTTTCATATTCCGTTCATATAATTCAGGAAACTCTTTTTTAAATAAATTGATCTGTTCACAATTTGTCCTTTTTGATTCTTTCGCAAAATCTCTTCGAACCTGTGAATTGGTTTCCATCCAGCCAGCGGTGATTTCGTCTGATGTGCACATAAAAGTAACAATACCTAATAATACAGCATTAACACTTAAGTCTGAATCCCAGTATTTTGTGTTGGCAAACTGGAAACAAATCTCCGTATTTGTCTCAAATCGCCCATTTGGTGTATAAAAGAAAACTTTTGGAAGGCTATTTGGATAATCATTGGGAAAACGGATACTTCCAAAATACTGACCATTGGCATAAGGTGTATCCGGAGGTCCAATGAATACAAAATACCAGAAGAAAATGTTATCATTTGTGGGATGAGCTCTCAAGTTAGTAGAAGGATGTTCGACAATATATTTATAGTCTCTAGTTAAACGTTTTAAGGCAGGTAATAATGCTTTTGCTGACATTGTTAATTATTTATAGACTGGTATGCTTTTCATCACAAGAAGGGAGCTTACCAATTTATATAGTTTTGAAACCAGTTGTTTTTTGGGTAGGAAGGATGTACTGCCTTGGACATGTAGTTTGAAAACTTTGAATTAGCAACTTAAAACTTGAGGACCTCCAAATTTTAATTTTCAGTTATGATGTTATTATTGTATAATTATAGCTATAAGTTTATAGTTATTATTTTATAATTATAGCTATAAGTTTATAGTTATGTAAATCTATATATAGCTACACATCATCATCGATATACGAACACTACTATTATATATGCGCATATGCATAATATCGATAACAGCATGCGCATTTCGCGCCTATAGCGCTAAACCGATAAGGTAGCTAATAATTATAAAAACTGCCTCCTTTTTGCCCAACAAATGTCAATACTCTCTTTACTCTATTATAATACAGTAATATTAATATTAATAGAATAATAATAATAGCATACCAATTGGAAAAATAATGTTGCAATTGCTAATTTTTATTTGATCAACTTTATGACATTTAGTTGTCATCCATGATTTGATGCATATTTCACAATTGGAATTTGTGGGGATAAATATTTAACATAATTAATAACAGCAATCTTGCTGCAATTATGTTAACTGTTTTGCAATAACTATTTTTAAATAGAAGATAATATTTATTTGTTTGATTGAATGAGATATACCTGAACAAATCCATATAGAGAGTACATTAATTAGTATAGACCACTATGTAGCTGTATTCACTATGGTCAAATTTTGAAGATTATTTTTTTTCCTTAAGCTGAATTTTGAAAACAATCTTGATATACCACGTTTCTCCTTCGGTTGTGCATCTTTCGTAACTGTCTGGTTAGCCTTACTATTATTATTGTCTGTTACACTCAATGGTAATTCCTTTTTAGGTTCTATATCATTTCCCAATTCTTTCATATTCCGTTTATATAATTCGGGAAATTCAGTTTTAAAACGTTTGATATTTTCACAGTTTGTCCGTTTTGAATCCTTTGCCAATTTAATTCTTGTTTCTGAACTGGTACTCACCGAACCTGTGGTCCTAGCATCGGTCGTACACATAAATGTAACAATACCTAATAACACAGCGTTAACACTTATATTTAAACTCCAATATTGAGTATCAGCAAACCGTAAACAAATGCTCCTACTCGTTTTGAATCGTCCATTTGGTGTATGGATGAAAACTTCTGGAAGACTATGTGGATAATTTCTTGGAAAACGGATATTTCCAAAATATTGACCATTGGCGTAGGGTGTATCCGGGGGACCAATGAATACAAAATACCAAAAGAAAATATTATCATTTGTAGGATGAGCTCTCAAATTTGGAGAAGGATGTTCCACAATATATTTATAATCTTTGGTTAAACGTTTTATAGCTGGTAGTACGGCTTGCGTTGACATTTTTAATTAAAATTATTGTGATATTAAATTTAATATAGTATACTGTTTGAATATACAGGAAGGTGCCAATATCCAACAAAGTATGGTTCAAATGCTTCATTTTTTTTCAAATGATTTAGAGATACCATATATGGCAGTTGCATGACCCATACATAAAGTATAAGGTTTCATTTTAAGTTTGTGATTACTGTATGAGAAGTAAATCAGAAAAACAGTTTCTCAACGCAACCACGAATTTAAAGTTAAGTTTGGCCGAATATTAGTCAACATATAAAATAAAGTATTTAGTATTTTGAATAAAGTTTTAAGTTTAAATCTAAAATTAATTGACGTAAAGTTCACTGTCGCGTATAACTCTAATAAAAGATCTTATAAGTAATTTAGAACCACTTGGTGATAGATTCCTTAAGATTACATGTGTACCCAATGAAGTTTAATTAAAGGACACTAATTAGCCACAGAAAATATTTTAGGTGAAATTATGCAGTTATTCAACTTAATTTGAGCCAGATGATACGAAATGTCTGGCTTGATAAAACATAAACCAAGGAAATAAAAAATGAATCCGAAGACGGAAATACAATATTAGTATTCTTCCATTCAATGCACTAATGTTTAGCCATGTTGGTGAATAATGATTGACCACCTCTTTATTAAAAATAGCTAGATTATTTATGGTATACAAACTCGGGCTTATTAATTGACGTCGTTACCTTTAAAAGCTGTCTTGTCTTTGGTATTGAACTTGCTTTATGAATCTAACTAACCTCTATTATGCATGGCCTCACTGGACTGTTTAATATATATTCCGCCTCGTAAGATGATATAATAAGATAAAATAATGTTGGGTTATGGGCTCATCAGTGGCGATGTCCTTGAATTGCTTCGGAGGCATAGTTGGTAATAAGTTTATATTATAAAGAACGTGTGTTTTTCTAAAACTAAATAATGTGGCAACTCGCTAATATATAAGGGAAATGAAGATCTTCATAAATATCACCCCATATATATGAAACTATGTAATAACAAAAACTATTCTAATTTAATTATATAACTATATATCCAATAAATAAGGTTAGGAAATATTATAAATTACCTAGTCTTTATAAAGTCTAATATTTACTATTTTAGTACTGTTCTTGAAATTTATTGAAAGACACATCTGGTAAAGATAACCATAGTAAAACAAATTTATAACACATATAAAGTATGTAGTGGGTATACCAAGTTTTTCAAATTAACCTTCAAAGCCATTTTCTAATTGTAACTCTAAAATTCTGACGTTTTCTAATTGTAACTCTAAAATTCCGACCATTTGGTAATACTTGTAATAGTCTTGTATTAGTATTTAGTCTTTAGTTCTTTAACTCTATGTTTAAAATTAATCAACTGTAATGTTCCAATAAAATATGGAGCCATTTGACAACTTTAAATATAGGCCTAAACGTAATATTCCAGGACAAGACACACCAACTGATCAATTTGAAACACTTTAACATCGTTCAGATCTTTAAGTGTATCATTATATCTTGAGAATATTGAATTAATTATATTAAAGGTTTCGTGGTGAGTGTAATTACATATTGCACTTGGATCACTATAATTAATTAATGTCAAGCGCATTGCTAAAGTCTAAATCATCAACATGGTGCCAAATTCAAAACAGATGAACATTGTATTTTCTTAAGCTTATATACGTATATATACGGAAAACTATGATATTTATACATACAACACATACAAAATTTCTACACATTCATATTCCCAAGGGACAACACATGATCACTTAAAGTATATGGGATAGAATTACTATATTTATAATTTAAATTTATTGTATTCTTAAGATGAAAATAAATTTAAAGAAGGAATTTTTTTTATAATATTCACCTATGAAATATATACATCATTAAAACAACTTTAATATTCTTTGAGTTAGAACTTAGAATGTAATAGTAATATAATAATATAAGGAGAATCTTTAAATGATTGAAAGATTAATAAATAAATTAATTTAAATTATTTTATGATCAGAATTCCAAGTAGTTTTAGGTTTTAATAAAAAATAATGTATTGAGAAATAAGAATACCAATAGTCAGAAGTAAAGATACTGTAATCCCACTGGAAGAGGAATCGAATGTAACTGGAACTATTCTAGGAGGAAATCCAAAACCGTTTGATCCACTGGTACTTGAACTTGGTTCATTAGAATTTGAAGCTGAATCAGTATTAATACTTGGGTTATCCGGAGATGGATTTGAAAGAGACTCAATTGGACTGTAGCTGCCACCTCTTGGAGATTCACCATTTGGACCTGTCATTGGCCCGACATTAGCTGGATTACTCAAACTTGATCCTGAAGGTGCATTATGTATGGACATAACAGTTGTTATGGTTGTCGCATAATCTGATGATTTATCACCATCGGATGTGATACTGCTATCAGGGATTGCAACTCTTGGTCCATCTGATTTTGAACTATAAGTTGTAATCGAACTTCCTACACCAGTAGAAGTAGATTCAACCTCACCAATTGTACTTGGAACAGGTATTGACATTATGCCTGTTTTAATATAGGTTCTACCCTCCGAAGTAATAGTTATAAATGAGGTGATTTTTCTTATAACAGTTATGGTTGATACAGGAATTGTTGTTATATCGCTATTGGATGTGAAACTACTATCAAGGCTTGAGACTGTTGTGACATATGATCCTGAGCTATAGGAACTCGTAATTGTACTTGGAACTGCTGTCAAACTGATGGTACTTGATTGTCCGTAGCTTTTACTTCCCGAAGTTGAGGCTGCAAGTGAACTGCTCATACTTATACTAGTAGCACTTAATACAGAATTTGATGATCTAATGCTATTGGATCTGATATTACTAACAGAACTTGAAACTGTCAGACCATATGATGAACTATAGGAACCTGTAATTGAACTTGTTATACCAGTAGAACTAGCCTTGCTAGCTTTACTTGAA